>JAXGGA010012178.1:0-39669 GCA_038373865.1 Uloborus plumipes | reverse complement strand
ATGTGGCTGACTGCCAAGAACTTTAGTATTAAAAGGCGCGAGTTGCGCAAAAGATAGACGAGAAACTTCAGTTCATTCGAATCCTGCGTGCGGTGTCCCAAGCTAAGCGGACCACCCGTAGTAAACAATCATTTTATTCAACCCGTATTACCGGGAACTCAAAACCTACGCAATTCGTTTCCTATTGAAGGGAATTATTCAAAGAAGCCTGCAAAAGTTAAGTAAACTTTTATATTATTCAAGAACTGTTATTCTTACTGCAAGAACTTTTTTGTGTTAAAATAGAATCTAATTTCAATTGCAATTCTTTATGAAGTTATCTTCAATTTAATGCCAGTAATCAACTGCAAATCATTTACATGTTTTTGTTTGCTAGCCAAGAAGCTGCCTGTACATAGTGTAAAATAAATACTTTTATTCAAAATGCTAAAGATGTTCCCCGTTTCAAGGTTATCTTTTTAGTAACAGCAATTGAACGGACAAGCATCGTACAATATTCATTAATGAGTTCTTTTGTGTTGTAATTTATTTTTGCGTACCGTAAAATGGGGTTAATCGGAACACTTTTCAGCTTTGATTGTAAAAAAAGTAGTTAAAAGATTTTTTTTTAATTTGATTTTTTAGGTAAAAACTTCGGTCTTGCTTTACTTTTGATATTCCAAGCGAAGACAAAGCATTTTGAAAAATTATTATTAAAATATATAGGAAATTATGGGTGTTCCGAATCACCCCGCTGATAGGGGTCAATCGGAACACTTGTTAAAATTTTTATTTTTTTTCAATTTAAACTGTAATAGGTCTCACAAAATGAGTAATATTGATGGGGGAGAATAAGAACAGATAATTACTGTCAAATAAATGCATAATTTCAATACCAGTAAACGTGTATAATTTGTCAAAATTCAAAATAATTTTGAACTTATGAAAAATGAAAAGTAATTTTAAGAAATGCTTTTGAATTGAAATACAAAGATTTAACATGAATGGAAGTCACTCATGTCGTCCACAAATATGTACTTGTCCTTAAAACTAGCAATTGTGACTTGGCTTAAGTTTTTTCATAACATCTCCTGGGATGAACTCTGTCTTTTCTTTAGTTTCTTGAAATCTCTGGGTTTCGGGGATTGTCCTGAAAGCTTTTTACGCTTATTCATCACTGTCTGTGTGCTGGATTTTTACTACATAAAGTCTATGTGACTTTCCCCCTCGTATTTTAAGTAAAAAGTAGTCTCCTGGAGAAAAAATCTTTTGAAATCTGCAACTGTTTGTCATTCTAAGATCTAGTTGCTCACGAGAAGGGATAAACAGTAATAAAACCTTGTCCTTGTCTTGATTAGAAGAATTGGGGTTAGAATCTTGATTTTTCAAACAGTTTCCTTCAAATAAGTTTGAATTGGAACAACAGGACTAAGTGTTCCGATTCACCCCGCAAATTTTTTTTCGATGCTATTTTTCAGAATTCTTCATTTTTATGACACAATTTATAAAAAATGTCAATTCTAATGCGGTATTCTGTTGTTCAGATACATGTATAATTGAAACATACCACTCTTAGTTTTTAAATATAAGAAGGTTTGATCTTGCATATGAAGTTTTGCAGTCAATGGAAATGTGATGTTTTCTAGCGTTCCACGTGCAGCCCTCCTTAGAAGCCAATAGCGTTGCCAGATTGACAAAAGTATTTTTTTCCTACTCCCTATGATCTTACCTTACTAAGAAAAAAATTCATGGTGAAAAATACCCAATAGTTTATTTATGAAAAATTTCGTTGTACGGTCGGGAAGTTTTGTTCCGATTGACCCCGCTGTTCCTATACACCCCATTTTACGGTATTTTTCTTTCTCAAAGAATGGGGAAATTACTCACAACGGTTAAAAACTAAAAAAAATGCTTTTTGTTAACTGTTTAAGAACAACAGTTACCGAAAACTTTTTTTTTTCAAACTATTAACTGTAAAACGATATTGAGTAATCCTATACTTATTGTTTTCAAAGCGTAAAAGTACTTTTTTTTGGCGTTAATTCCTTAAGTTGAATAGCAACTTAAGTTTTAACTTTTGAAATAATTTTATCGTTTGCAGTAAATATAAATATTTTTCGAGTACGAAATCTAATATGCACTATCACAAGCATGACGGTTTTTCGCAGCATTGACTGCTCTTACGTATTTTTAAAAGATTGTGAAACGTTTCTGTATGCGTTACATATTGTATTAAATATATCTTCCACTGCTTAACATGAAAGCAATATTTTAACGTTAATAAAAATTCAAACTTGCCTATATGTATTTCAATGGTGATTGGAATAAATTGATTAGAGTTTAGAAGTAAAACATATTAAAAAATAAATGGATAGATAAGAAGAGAGCGAAAAAGAAAGAAAAACTAAATAAGAAAGAAGGGTGTACATCTAAATTTGGAAAAAAGCAGAGACTATTAAACTAATACATAGTGAAAAAATACAAAATATTTCGCAAAAACTTTATTTTAAAAAATTAGAAAATAAGAAAAGTAATTAAGTCATTGAAGAAAAAAGGAAATAATTTAAAAAAAAAACAATTAAGTGCCTCATTTAGATTTTTCGAGAAAAAAAACTATGCCAACTTATCAATATCGAAATAAACCTTAAGATTACTGCCAGATATAAAAGAAAAAAAACTGTAGACTTGAAACATTAACTAAACATGGCTCTGTTTTCTCAAAACTTGCTAATGTTTCCAAACAATTATGTATAAACATGTATTTCATTAGAAAAAACTTGATAATAGTTTTATTACAAAATAAAACTAAACGAAAATGTAGATCTTCAATAGTTTTCACTAATACATATCTCAATCAACCATTTCACAGACGTCATTTTCCATTTGACTTCGGCTGTTTATTTGTTTTGTTTCTTAAGTTATCAATCTTGCACTGGTAATTCCCATTTTTTTTTTAAATAGTTCACTAATGTTTGGAATCTCCTAACTTATGAATCTTGTTAAGCGGAGAAAATTCCAAATTGAATGAAGTTCTCAACTGTATTTGACATGACATTGGCGATTAAAAAAATAAGACTGCCAAATTCATGTAAAACAAAATATATACAGCTGAATGAATAAATATTTATGTGAAAAAAGTCTGTAAATAGATTCAGTGATAGAAATTAATTGAAAATCAACTTAAATTCGAGCTGTTTAGAGTCGAAAAAATATTTAAAACTCAAAAAGTGCTTAAAATAGTACTTTCAGTCAAGAGAGCAACATAAAATAGTAAGAGTAACATATGCTTGGTGCTTGGTGCCCATAAGCATTGGGAACATTTTGTAATACTCTACAATACACTAATTTAATCACAAATCTCCGAGAACTTAAATTGCTTCTTGCTCACGAGAAAACTGTTTACAAAGCTAAACATAATTTGCTCTAGCTAAGTAGCAGTCGTTGTTAATTACTTCTCATACATATATTCTAGTGGTAGTCAAAAATTGTACAATAAATGGAGTTTTTTTTTTTTTTTTTTTTTTTTGTCGGAGCAGTTTCATTGTAGACATTTTTGTCATGAAGCAAATTTTAGACATACTTTTAGAATGAGGTCATTTTAAAACGGTAGCGAATTTTCAGCTCATGAAATGAAATCCGATTTTGGCTATTTAAAATTTCCTACTGAAAAAATGGAATAGTTTTTAAAATTAGGCAGATTTTTGCCAGCAAGAATTATTTCAGAAAAAACTTTAGAATGTTTAAGGCCTTGAAAAAGATAATGATGTTAGTTTTTTCGTTTTCTGCGTTACTGCATTTATAAAAATTTCGTAAACATAACCTTGCCAAATTAAAAACCATATAAATGTCATACATGTTGGGAAGCACAGATCTTCATTTTTAACACAATGCCATACTTGGTCAAGAATATTAAACCAAACTTTCAACTGCAAATTACGGCTGTTAGACTATTGACACAAAGTATTCGTCTACATACTAAACATAAAATTTGATTTGCAGAACTTAAGATTGACTTAGCTTTAAAATGAATTATACAAATACTATAATTATTGAATGAAAAAAAAACCCGAAAGCGTACAAAATATAGTGAAATCTTTCAAATTTTCTTTTCCCACTTTAGCTATTTAAATTATTTATGTTATTGCTAAAATCTTACATTAAATTCGAAAGTATTAGAGAAATGCATTTCTTACCTAAAGTTTTAGAACGAAGTATCCGAAAATTGCACTTTAATATAGAGTGATGCGACGCTCCTCGGTGAACTGAGATCTTATTCCCACTAACTCAACAAGAAATATGTTTCAGATGATATATCCCTATGGAGTAAGCTACCTTATATATGGTTACTTCCACTTGTTACGGACCTGAAAGTCCTTTTGTTCCCTCAATCTGCTCTAAATTTTCTTTTCTTCGGCCACTATCTCCGAAAAGTAACGAAAGCATGAAACATCTCAACGACCCTCCCTCAAGAGACACTGAACGATCTAATTATTTTGTTTCACACAAAACACGTAAGATCCTTTTTCTAAACAAAGAAATGAAAAGTTACATATTCTCAAGCGACCCAAATGACCGACGAAGTAAAAGGATGAGAGGAGTTGTGGAAAAAAGAAAAAACATTGTCTTCGGTTTTAAATGAAGGTAACCGACTGCATTACTCACAAAGATTATGATCAGTGCTACACCAAGTGTTACAGTTGATATTTTCTTTGCGTATGCGATGAATTTGTTGCGATGTTTTGCCACAGCTTGCCTCGATGGCAGTTTCACTGAGCCAAGGAGAAGAGATAAGTTGTTTCTAGTGTGATACCGAGAGTGATTTTTCTTGTGAAAAGAAAGCTTTGTTGTTAGGTGGAGAGAGGGGGAGAAAATGGTCACTTTTCCGAATCGGATTCTATTTACGCACTGTTTAACTTTTCAAGGTTTGAAAGCGAGGCTGAGTTTTCTGGACCGCATTTTTGGACAATTATCCTAAGAATATAATTCAACGAATCGGGGTGTTGTTTGGCATATTTACAATCAATAAATCTGATGCAATAAAAACACAAATTGTGGACAGAAATTAAAAGAAGTTACGGTCATTTTAATTTTGAGAAAAACTTGATTCATTTTCTTTTTTATGGTCACTTTAGCAGCAGTGCTGAAAGTACTGTGTTAAATGCCTACTTTTGTGTGAAGTGAACAACGAAATCATGCATGCTCTTACACACGTACACAGGCGCGCGCATGTGTGTGTTACACAGTATAATACTAAAACATAGTATAATATTAAACACATTACATTATAATACTAAAAACAGAGGTTTCAGTAATAAACTGAAAAAATAGCTATTTTATAGTTTATTACTGTAAAACTAGAAGTTTTATAGTTTATTGCTGTAAAAGTAGCAATTTTACAATTTATTACAATAAAATTAGCTGTATTATACTGTAAAAACAACAGTATAATACAGGCAGCAGAGGTTCCAGTTTAAAACTAAAATGCACAGTAATAAACTATAAACTATCAATTTTACAGTTAATTACTGCAAAACTAGCAATTTTACAGTTTATTGCTGTAAAATTAGCAAGTTTGCAGTTTAATACAGTAAAATTACTATAAAATTAGCTGTATTATACAATAAAATCAACATTTATTTTTTGCAGTGCAATGATCATTACTTAGCGTGCAATGATCAAAACTTTTCCGGCGCTACTCTTTCAATTCAGAAATCCCGGAGAATTAAGGCCTATTTTGTTTTTTTTTTTAATGAAGAATCTTGGAAAGAAGAACCTTTCAACTGTTTGCCGCAGTTGTTAATGGACATCCAAAATAGACATTAATTCAGACATACTTTAACCCTCTACTGATCACCGTGATTATGATGTCACATGAATTTTCTCCGGTATATTTTCCTGTAGGAGCGTTATTTCGTTCTTCAGTGTGATGTGAGCAGTGTACAATGGTTACTTTATACAGTTAGGTTGTTGAAACTAAAACACAAAAATTTATATTTCAGTCACAAAATCACAAACTTGTTTTGAAAAATTTTAAAACAAAAATCCACCTTATATACGTTAAATACAATTCTTTACCTCTTTTTATTTTGCAACGAATAATAATTTGGACCGAAAAGGCGTCATACTTTTAATAATGCGTCATAAATGCATTATTAATGATTAATACTCTCCAATAGCTATTTCACCATGAGGAAACGTGCTAATAATATATTTTTCTGTTTAAGGTACAGAGTATAAATAACAACCGGCAAGTTATACCCCTGAACGTGGTTAGTGATAATACTAGTACTTAAGAATTCCCGCTGATGTGTCTCATCATAAAGAGGAAATTTCAGTTAAAAGTTTAAAGGTTATTTTTTACTAATTAATGATTTTTATGCGATACGGAAGATCTTTCGCCGTTCCCGAGCTTCTGTCTTGATTTGAATCTCATTCAAGAGATGAGAATAAATTTATGTAATAAAGTTTCTTTATGTAATAAAGTTAGATAATTACATAATTTGTTTTGTAATAGATTTCATCAAAAACTCTTAACTTTTATTTTTGCAACATTTAAAGAGTTTTGGACCGAAATACAGATTAGAAGTATCCATAATTCTGAAAGTAATTTTGATGTATAAAAGTTTTCTTTTCGAATCACATTTCAAACAATCGGAGGTAGTTATTTTTAACCCATTAATGCCTGACATTTTTTCCCCAAAGATATGTGGTGTACTGGTTACAAACTGTGTTTAATGAACAGGAAAAATAATTTAAAAAAATGTTATGTAAAAAAATATTTTTTTTATTAAGGAAAGAAAAATCGTCCCTTAAAAGTTACGATAGACCCCAGAGGGTAGATACTTTTTTTTACTAATTTTTTTTTTCTGCCTATGATATAATATTTTAAAAGACATTTTATAAGGAGAAATAAAATCAGCGATTAACATGAACTGGGAAGCTGGGAATAACTTTGAAAACTTAGCTTTTTTTCTTGATATTGTGAACAATGTAATTTTTGATGACGATCATCTTAAAACTGCTGCAGAACACACTTTACAATGGTTATGTGCTGTAATCTGTTAATAACGAATCGAAACAATACCATGGTACTAATTGAACACTATTATTTGATTGAAATGTGCATTTTGGTGAAATTTAGACCCTTTTTTGGACCGACCCTAAAAAGGGACGCTAGGCACTGATGGGTTAAACGTGAAAATTCATTAAAAAGAAAAAAACTTACTAAAAGAATTTTATTCAGCAGGAAAATTGTTTTATTCATTCATATTTTCGGAATACTTTTTCTGAAGTTTTAGCTATTTAAAGAAGTTATATGAACATAACACTGAAGCAAATAAAGGGCAAAAAACGTAAGATCCAGTTGAGCTTTCCTAATATGACGCACCGTGTAGTAGAACTTGGAATACGTTTTCCCGCATATAATTTCAACAGGAACACCGATCGTATTATATGGTTATTTTCAAGTCTTTTTCTAGTTTTGCCTTAAATAAAAATGAAAAAAAAAAAACTGTTAAATATTAAAAAGAAATAAAACTCTTTGCAATTTACTACACCATGCCTATATGTATTTTTGCCTAAGATTTAAAGGTTTTTTTTTAATTTCATAATTGATCATTCACTTACTTAATTAAAGAGGACTGCCTACTAAGCGCCTCATCTTCGTTTATACGCATAACAATAATAACTAGTTTCCAAATTTTTATTTGTAAAACTAATTGAAACCAGTTACTTCTCATTTGCAGACCTTTTGAAGAGGAAAATGTATTATAATCAAACTTTAAAAAATAACTTTTTCCAGTGTTATTTTCAACCAATGATTTTTGCGTTGCCTAATTTTCTCTCACCAACAATTTAGCTTTAAAAACCAAACCTTAGCTTTCTTAATAGAGTTTCCATTTACTCCATCTTTCCATTTCTCTGAACTAAACCTACGTTTTTTGAGCAATGACAAATTGCTATATGTTTTCTTTTTGGACTTCAATGGTGGTGTAGTTTCTCTTTTAGATTGGAAGTCAGCCAACGTCTCACTTCCGGGTACTCCAACAACCCGGACCTAGCTGGAGGCAGATATCATCTTATAGAAGCTAAGTGTGCCAAAAAACTGCTTAATACCAAAACTCCGCCTTAAGTCTGCGAATTGTTACAGTACCATTGTTGCAGTCTCTCTCAGGTGTGTGCTAATTTTGCATTAGCTACCATATTTTTTGGCACTTATTGCTTCTATGAAATGATATCAGCCACCAGCTTGATTACTTCCTATTCCATACGGATGAGCTCTAAGAAAGAAACTATGTTCTTTAGGTTGAAAAACCGGGCGGAGTATTGCATATATTTCTACCTTATCCCTGGCTTAGGAGCTTATTGATTAACACATAGAATTTATTAAGAATTTACCCTTAGAAATGCATTTTATCTTCTCTACACTGTAAAAAATGAATGTTGTTTTTACAGTATAATACAGCTAATTTTATAGTAATAAACTGTAAAAATTGCTAATTTTACAGTAATAAACTTTAAATTGTTGATTTTGCAGTAGTAAACTATAAAATTACTAATTTTACAGTTTATTACCGTGCGTTTTACAGTTTTAAACTGGAATCTCTGCTGTCAGTATTATACTGTTGTTTTTACAGTATAGTAGAGCTAAATTTCACGGCAATAAAGTTTTACAGTTTATTACAGAGCATTTTGCAGTTTTAAGTTGGAACCTCGGCTACCAGTATTGTACTGCAAGAACAACAGCTCATTTTTTGCAGTGTATTATGTTTTCTGCTTTGATAGGTTTTTCATATATAACAGTCATTAGTGATCCGATAAGGAGAGAGTTGTTTTTAATTTCTAATCTAGTTGATCAGAGCTCATTGTATAATAGTGATTTCATACTTAGTCGTCATTAGTGATCAAATAAAGTCTATGTTTTTATTCAAAAATACTAATTAATCAAGCCTAATGTGTAACTAAATTGTGTAAAAATAAAAATGAAGAAATTTTATCTTTTGATCTCAAAACTTAATACATTTTAACTAAAGTTATAAAGGGATATTATTGCAATTTTAACTTTATCACACGATGATCTTTAACAATTTCATGAAGAAAAACTTTACTGGCTGTACAAAAATAGAACGCAAATTTCAATCTTAGAGCATATACACTCAACCCTTCCTAAAGATTATTAAAACATGACAATGCCAGCATTCGACAGAGACACTATTATATTTAACTTTTCATCATAAAATTCTCGAGTAAACTCCTTAATTTATACTAAGCAATATTTGCTGAATCACCAACAGTATTTTGAGCGCTCCGACGAATTTATTTATAACAATCATTAGCTGGTACTCCTACCAGACAATATTAATGAAACTCCTTGCAAACATTCTACTTTTTAACCGACTTCAAAAAAGGAGGAGGTTCTCAATTCAAAGCGTATGTTCTTTTTTTTTTTTTTTTTTTTTTGTTCGCACATAACATCTGATCTACTGAACCGATTCGGACGATTTTTTTTCATCGATAGGAGATGGTGTAACTTAGGTACCATGTACTCATATGACGATATTTGTTCACTAGAAAAAAAGTTATGATCGAAAAACTAAAATTTCATGTTATTTAAAACAATATGTACTATCGTAAATCCTTACTTCAATGAGCGACCCGATGGTCAAGTGGTCAAACGCGTCAGGTTGAAGTTCCTTATGGAATGAGATCGAAACCAGGTCTGCAAGAATTTTTTTGAACAGCTGCAAGGTTTTTTAACTATATTTTGATTATTTTAAGTGCATTTACACTAAAAAGAATGAAATAAAATATTTTTGGAAAAAAAAAATAGTTCCGACTTCAGTTGGAAATTGCTCTAAAAAGATAAAAAATATTTTTTTTCTTTGAACATCATCGAAACTACTTTTAAACATAACTTTTGAAGTCGGCACAAAAACAATGTATAGAATCATACACAACTACAATTCAACTATAAATAAAAAATTTAATAGATGCATTTCATTGATTACCACACATTCGTGTAATGGTACAAATATTCTGCTTTTAATTTTCAATGGTTTCTCTGAAAAATGTAGGCAAAATATGGTTAAATATCATTTTACCTCTCGTTTTCGCGCTGACTTCAAAACTTATGTTTAAAAGTAGTTTCGATGGTGTTCAAAGAAAAAAATTATTATTTACTTTTAAGAGCAATTTCCAACTGAAGTCAGTTCTATTTTTTTTTTCCCAAAAATATCTTATTTCATTTTATAACCATGCAATCTCCAGTCTCTATCAGATTGGATTTGTGGCAGTCAGTTGCATTTTAGCAATTTAAGAAATAAAATTTCTAAAAACACGTGATCTTCACTTTCCTCTGATTTAAAAATTACTCCTTAGCGTTTTTAATGCGATTACTTGTTAGTCTTTAACTGATTATGCGTCAGTTGAAAGTAATATAAAATCTTCCTCATTAAAATGTTATTTATTTCACCGGATCTACCAACAAACAATATTTCTTAAATACGCTGTACGCACTCTTTTAAATGTGTAATAATAATCCAATTGAATTAAACAAAAAATAAATTCTACTCTATGTATTTAATAACAGAAGGTTTTTATACTTTTCAATTGTTCTATCCTTGAACGATGTTTTTTTTTTTTTTTTTTTTAAGAAGTCAAAGTAAAAAGTGAAAAATACCCTGAAACAATGTTTTTAAATATTATTTATTCATAAATAACTTAAGTTCATGACAAGTAAAAATTGACAAAACAAATATGTGAAAGCATTAATGTGCAGAATTATAAATAGGATATGGTAGTACAGATTGTGAAGATGACATTAGATGACATAAAATGTGAAAGTTCATTCATTTCGAAATTATTCCTATTCAATAGTAAACTTTTACAATGATGAGAAATTTTACACTGTGAATATTGAAAATCTAACGAGGTAGTTGTTGCATATCTTTAGAAAAAAGGCGAGTCTCCAAATTAGCCTAATTCCAGCTTAGGCATAAAATGATTTTGATGCAAAACAACTAAATTATTTATGCTGTTTGAAAGTAATTTAAAGATAAGAATTTTGATCTAAAGAGTAGTTCTATGTTTTTAAAAATGTTTAAATGGGATAAAGTTCTTTAAATTGCTTTCGTTTAAATCTGTTGAAAGGTTATATATAAATAGCATCAAAACTTGATCAAATGAAAAACAAAAATGAGTAAAGCTCATAAGAGGGTTGTTATACCTTATTAAAATAACCTTCTTCATGGAAATTTGGTTGCAAAGCTCAAACTATTTTCCGATGCTTCGTTCAAAAATTTTATCACGTGTTGCGAGTAAAATGCAAAGTAGCATGAAATTCTGGGATACAATACGATATTTTACTAATTTATTCAAAGATATTTTATTCTTTGATTGTAACTTATTGGCGGTCTTAGATCTTCCTCCGAACTTTTTTTAAACATTTTGTAGGAAAAGAATGTGGAAGTAAAATTTCCAAACAAAACTAAACTAGTTAATACTGATGCTAACTTTTTGTGCAAAAGTGTATTTTACTTAAAAGTATTTTATCAAATACTGAGTGCAAAGAATTCTACGTCCAAGATTAATTATTTCAGATCGCCTAATAGTATTGTTTTTTAATGTCAGCTAAAATAGCTTATGTAAAACGTCTTAACAAGTTGGAGAGACTGAACCATCATTTACAATTATACGAAACTTAGGGAAAATCTCTAAATCGGAGGATTATCGTATGTGCATATCCTTTATTACATCCCAGAAGTCCATACGAAGAAATGTGAGGTTCCATGTGCAATGTCCTATTTACAGCAGCAATAAGCGGCGATCTCAGATTACTGAGCTTTAGGTTTGGCCTTGTCGGCATCTGCTTCTGCAAAAGCATCGATGGCCTTGGTGACTGTGTCCAAGACTTGCAAGATACTTTCTTGGTTGATGCCAGAGAAGAGAGATTTGCCATTTCTGGCATAACCAAGGGTCGAGACAAAAGGCACGGGAGAAGCAAAGAGGCCTTGGAAAATGGGCGCCAAAAGGGCTACCAGGGCGACACCGAGGGCAATGGGCACCACCAGGCTGATGGCTGTCCCCAAGTTGACTCTGGCAGCAATGTCGTTGTGCCTGCTTGCCAAGTCTACCTTGGCTGGATCGATGTGGGATGCTTCGGCAGCCAAAGCAACGGCCAAGAGGATGACAACAGCAGCAAAAGTGTTCATGATGACGTCTGTAATAAAAATAAGGGCTTTAATAGTTGTTTACATGTCAGTAAGTTTATGAAACGTAAAAACCATAGTTAGATTCAAAAAACATTTGAGTCATTTTTTTTAGCTCTCTTTTTTTTTTATATATTTTTCGGTTTCTGATTAATATTTGATTTACCAATAACACACGTAACACCTTTAGAGAAATGTATTTTTTTACCTTTAAATAAACTGAAAATCTAACTAAAAACTCGTACATGGGGATAAAAGAGACTCATTTAGTAATTATCCAAATCATAAATAGCCATGGAAAAGAGAATATATACATACAGAGCCAATCTTGTGTGTATCATTTAAAGATAAACGTTTTGCATAGCATGGATCTCTGTTATGTCGGTTATAAATTAACAAAAATATTTTCTCAATGAAAACCTGCTTAAACTTTAATCTAATATAATACAAGGTATGAAAAAAGTACATAAATCTACTCTGTAAAAAATAGATGTTTCTACATAATAAGACAGCTTATTTTACAGTAACAAACTAAAAATTGCTAATTTTACAGTAATAAAGTAAAATTTCTCATTTTACACTAATAAACTGTATGTAACTGAAATTGCTGCTTTACAGTAATAAACTGTAAAATTGTTAATTTTACAGTTCATTACGGTGCATTTTAGAGTTTTAAACTGAAACCTCTGCTGCCAATATTATACTGTTGTTTTTACAGTATAATACATCTAATTTTGTGGTAATAAATTGTAAAATTATGGTGATAAACTGTAAAATTGCTGCTTTACAGTAATAAACTGTAAAATTGCTAACTTTACTGTTTATTACTGTGCATTTCACAGTTTTAAACTGGAACCTCTGCTGCCAGTATTATATTGTAAAAGCTACACTTTATTTTTTGCAGTGTACACATTCTGACATTTTAAAGCCCAGGCGAAAAAACATGCTTTTGCATAAAATAAAATTTAATGTGCTAGAATTTAAGTTAAAGCAAGTGGTATATGCGCTACACCAACTGTTCGATAAAAACGAGACTTTTATCAATACTAATTGGTTCTATTTTATTATATTTAGTACTTCATACTCCTAGTTTTGAGATAAGAATCAGAATCTGCATTTTCTAACTCATACAACTTGTCCTGTATTTAAGCACTTTTAAAACGCCCTTTTTATAATACATGCGTATAATTTGAACTGTAAAAATCTTTAAATAACCATAATCATTTTAAGACAGAATAAGTGATTTAATTCCACTTCTTTCTGATCCTTCATAATTGCATTTATGCCTTTTATCAATTTAATTATTTAATATGAAATTGCATTGAAAATATTTTTCTAAAAATAATAATTATTTGTCTTTTCAAGTAAAAATTTCAGCATTTGCTTTAATTTAAATTCTCAGTGGTTAATAAATAAAAAAATAATAATAATATTAAAAGATAATAATTATATGATTCATACATTCGACCAGAAACGTTCTGTTATTTTCGCTTGCACTTTCCAAGATCGTTTATAATTACCAATGCTTGAAAGCAAATAAGTAACCTGTACGTGCTGAGTTACAATTTTGATAGGTATTTTCAATCACGGAATAAATATGAATTCAAAGAAAACCTTCGTTTTAAATGCGTTTTTGAACATAAACAAGAACTTAATTCATATTAATAGTACCTACATTTCATAAAATAAGTTTTTTAAACGATTTATCAAACTATTTCCTAACGAATTTTATGTATGAAGAGGAAATATTCAGACGTTAAATTTTTTCAAGCGTAGTTCAAGACCAAAACCAGTTTTAAGAAAAATGTTCGTTTTGAACAACGATTTAATGATATATACTAATTCAAAGATCATTAAAACTCATTTCTAAAACAAACTGCACAACATTCAGACGTAAAAAATAACATCACAATTTTTTAAACCATGTTGATCAGTTTAACTTATAAGAACTTTAAAAGTCTTCAGATAACATTAAAAGCTCCATTAAAATGTAAAATAATCCGCCTAATGCAATTTTCTAAATTGCATTAAATGTAAAAATAATCCATCAACTCCATCAACAGTAAAAAGCGAATGGATATTTTTACGTATTGAAAATGGATTTGTATTCATAATCTTCAAAAAGTGAAATTCGGAAAATTTGTAATCATATTACATTTTTCAGTAATTCTTATCGCAAAAAAAAGAAGAAAATGTGAGAAACGATTTCCTGCATTTTCTCACGCTTCTTTTTTTTTTCTTTTAGTATTTTTGTATTCTACGTATTGCATTCCTAACACTAACTGTTACTATCTTATTCATGCAAAACTCTAATGTTATTCCTTCCAAATAAATACTTTTTCAGCTCCCGAGGTCACTATGAGGATTATCAAGAAATAGAACAAGAGTAATATCCTTCTTTGCATGAAAATTCGCTTATAAAAAAATAACGCCTTAGTTGTACTTAATTAATAATATGCAAATTCAGATATTCAGCTACGTAAAAACGAAAAGAAGTATTTATGTAAAAGATATGAAAATCAGACACCGATTGCATGACTATTCATAAAATGAAAGTTGGGAAAACACATTTTCATAAACAAAAGGATGATACTGAACGAGCCAAATTTAAATAAGTCATGAAATTTGAGCTCAGTAAGTTACTTAAGTAGATCATTTACTGAGTGCTTAGCAACACATCTCATTATTGGGATACATCAACCATAAAATATTGAATATATTTGGAAAATTCTTCTAGGGTGGAACAACTTTTGTTGTAAGAAACATGCGCAGCAAAAGTTTTCATGCACAGTTTTCGTACTTAAGAGAGTTTAATTTTTAAGGCGAGGAAGTTGAGATTTATGTCACATCATAAAATTTCGAATGCATTTTTGTTTTTTGCAGCCAGCCCTCAGCTTCAATAATTAATTGCTAGAACATTTGCAATGTGAATTGCTACATAAAAGTAAAATAAAAAGTAGGTTTTCTTGCTGTAAAATACTTAAGTAAACAGTGAGATGTTATTCTGTGAGTTGCGAGAACTTAACTGAAAATAGCACACTAATTAACGGCAAGTTTGAGATATTTGAACTATTACATGAGAGTTACACTTGAACAATATTTTATTTTATTTATAAATTTCTTTATTCAATCGTACCTTGATATGAAAGGTTTTTATTGCGTACTAATATTTTGTAATCATGCTTTTGAAACGAAAATGCGTGTATCTTCAGGTAATAAATTTACTTTATATTTATTTCCTTCAAAGAAATCTATGATGTATTACTACATATTTAATTTCAAACTGAAAAGTTAAATTTCGGATTATCTGAAATATTTTTAAAGCAAAAAATGTTGTTTTAATAACACTTGAAGAGCATAATGTTTAGCGGCCTTAGAAGAGCGAATATCAAAGACATTAATGTGTGTGAGTGAACACAAGTTTCATACAGTGTTGCTTCATATATAAACAGAAATAGTGTTCCACATTAAATGAAACTGCCAAGCAATTTTAGGTAAATTATTATAGATAGTACCATAGCTTTCTTAACATCATATAATTTCAAACACTTTATATCTTTTTCTTTTTTCTTATATTAATTTTTCCAGCTGGCTAATCATCAGAGCGAAATTTAGAATTTATACACTACACGAAGAAATTTGTGAAGGCACACTGCTTGAAAAAACACTGGGTGCAAAGCGGATAAATTTTCTACGAACAGCTGTTAATGGAATTGCTGGCAAGACAATTTCAAAAACAATAATAATAGTAATAAAAGTGATAACTTATGAATGCAAAATAAAACAATTTGACTTGATTTAATTTAACAATCTTTCAAGAAGCAGTTTGACAATATTTAGGCAAATTTAAATAAAAATCCATATTTGAATAGCAACTAAAGATATTTAAGAAACAGTGTTGGATTTTGGTAAATAACTTCTGAAACAAATAAATAAGTCAAGGATTAAGAGCAAATTCGCTAATTAAATAATACCTTTGAGCAAGCAAAATATTCCATTTGCAACAATTTTACTCAAAACTGATAGAAAAAAAGTGATAAGTTGTTAAGATACAGCAAAATAAACTCAATCAGAAGGTAAAAATAAATTAAAAACATTCATTACCACTCGTTCTTATATTATCTCATGCAAAAAAAATACAAATATATAATATTTAAAAAAAAAAAAAAAAAACTAATAATCTGGTGATATAACAGCAAGAAAGAAAAATCTCTTTTTTTCCCCATTGGACATTTTAAATTTAAAACTTTTAATCGAAACTTTATATATATATATGTAAATTCCATAGCTTTCTTATCAAATAAGATAATTAACTAAAAATACATTATAATTAAGTTAAATATTTTTAATATAATCTTAATTATGGAATATTCCAAAGCGATCAGCTGACTACCCAGACAAAGTAGCTGAAGTAGTCAATTTGCAGAAGCACAGGTACCAAGAAATCCTTATCCACTAACCTGGAATGGAGATCGACTTCTAATCCACTGAAATCGAGACGAAACTTGACTTGGAAAGTGATTCCCAACATTTGCTCGCGGTCTATATATACCGGCAGCTAATTACCCTACATAAGACAGAGGAGTAGAAGTGGGGTGTGCCTCAAATTCCGACACCCCGCGCTCGACACACTTGACCCCTGAACCATAAGTTCATCCGGACACTAGAGCAACGACTTGCGGATCTTTATTATTTTATTATTTCCCGGCGGAAAAGCAGGTAACAAATTCCTCAAACTCGCTGTCTTCACCCCCAACTAGGAAACAGAAGCCTCTAGGGCGGATTTGTTACCAGCAGGGAGGGAAACTTTTAATGGTTCTCTAGGTCACGATCACTTGACGACTGTCGAAAAGTTATTTTTCCCCTCTGGAGGAATTATTTTAGGGAAAATGGGCCTCTGCGCTTATGTGTGTAGTTGATATCGGTTTGTCTGGGCACCAAGAAACTTTTTCAGTGCTGAGAAAGCTCCAACGGCATTTTCCCAGCTGAGAAAAAGACCATTACCCCACCCGCCTCATCTTTTTAGTAAGATTCAGTTCGAAAAAAAGATCAACTCGTAGTTTCACACAAAAATAATGTAGTAAAAATGTAAAAGATATTGATATCAGCTCTAGATAAGTCTAGTCTTTGCTTATCTACCTTCCTATTTGTTTTGCTAATTTTAAAGAAAATAATTCCTCTGTAAACTTTACCTATGTTCGATTATATGGTAAAATATTCGTTTATAGCAGTATGATCTAAAATTATCTTCTGCCTTTTCTCCCCCAAATAAAATTTTAATCAAGAAACGAATTTGTTTCGTCTTTTGAAATGAAATGATATATAACTTTCCTAGAGGTGCAATATCTTCTTGAACATTCCTACAGAGCTCACATAGCTGGATCGTAACTTAAGCCATTTATCATTGGTACAGGGGGACACGATTTAAATATCAAAGTCAAATTCAAATTATAGAAGATCAACAATACTAATGCAAAAATATTTTGAAGGTACTTGAATCTCAAAATATATCTCTTACGAAATAGTTATTATTCCTTCTTAATCACCTTTGAAACTCAAACTTGCGGGTTTTTTTTTTTTTTTTTTTTTTATCATGCTTGTCGTTCTTTTCGTATTTTTTTGTCTCTATTTTTTAAATAATTTTTTTGGCATTTCCTAAGTGTTTGCATTCAGTCAGTTTTATTGTAAAATTTCGTTCCTTGTTAAACTTTTTAGCTTATAACTATATACTTCTTTAATCTACCTTTTCGTTGATTTTGCAACAAATTTTGAGAATTTCGTGTACTTATCCCCAAACTGGTGTTTGAAATTGTTTTCAGTACGCGATACAGAGCATAATGTCGATTCAAAAATCTTTTTGGGCTATTTTATCATAACCAGTCTAAAAGTGGAAATGCGCATATGCTCAGAAAGAATTTCTCAAAAATGTCTAACTCAAGTTTGTCAGATTTTCTAAAAACTCTGTTGATCTAAATTACCTACATTATTTTATCTGTAATTGCTAAAATAAGTATGAGACTGACAATGTAATCGCTATAATATAATGAATAGGCTTACAGATGTGCAAACACTTTTCAAAACATACATGAAAAACCTGGAAAGTAGTAATTAGTCAGTATTTACAGATTAATAAAAGCTTCGGAAGATTTTTTTTTTCATTTTTCTTAAACTCTAAAACTTCTCAGTCAGTTATCTTATTAATTGCCTAATAAGACAACAAAAATTTAACAGGCTGATAAGAAGTGTTTAAAATTCCGCAACAGCTTACTGGAAACACACGTTGGAGATATGCAGTATCTTCAATTCAGAAGTGTGCTAAAGTTTTAAGGGATAACAAAAAAAGCTGAAATTTGACATTTCTAATAATATTATAGTACTTGAGCAAAAATTAGTTTTTAAAAACGGGAGAAATATTGTTGTCAATTTACGAAAAATCCCTAATTGAAATCGACGTAGGGAAATTAGGGTGTGAGTTTCCTCAGCTGCAATCCTCAGCCCATTGACACAGTTTTAAGTTTTCCGGAAGCGCGATGAGCAACTAGGGGAAAAAAACACTCGTCAATGTCAAGAAATGACGTAACCAATGTAACGCGGAGAGCATTGGGTTCGTGGCCGTGAAAATATCTATAGAACCTCTGAATGCCAATAGAACAATGTCTTAGCCTATTTTTACAGCTTTTTAGAATTTCGGGCGATACATGCTATTGTGAATAATAGTGTTTTTGTTACAATTAAAGGAGTGTTTTGAGTAGGTTATGTAAAAGGTTATTAGGCTTGGTCCTAGTTACGGAAGAAAAGAATTAGCGGTATTATTGTTACTAAATTTAAAACAAATAACATCCCACCAAAGTCGTCTTCTACTGGAGTCTGAATTTCCTGAAATGCATTTGTGTTTTGAGAAACACCTTTGAAAAGTGCTCCAATATTCAGCTTCTTTTTTGTTGTTCATATGGGTTTACATTTCCGAAAAGCTTTTTATTAAAACTTGGTAATGGTTTTTAAGGAGAAACTAAAGCTTTTTTGTATATAACTAGTTGAACCCTAATTTATTAAAGCCCTTGAGTGATTAAAATTTCTATGAATCGAAAAAAGGTCTGAGTTTATTTTCCTGAGAGACACTCGTTCGACGCTTTTAAGTCAATTAAAACTGCTTCAATCAATGTTTCAAGATTTAAAATCGTCAAGGCTCATCAATGACCCAACTAATTTGTTTTGGAAGGACCTTGGTGCCTTGGCCAAACAGTTACTGGGGCCCTCTGTAGTCCTTAAATGCCATTTAGTCAACGACTGAATCAATTTTCCAATTTGGCAACTCCTAAAAATCGGGGCCCTGATATACGACTTAGTTGGTCTATTCAGTAATCAGTCCCTGCGTCACATACATTTTTACAAACAAAGAGCTTTAACTAATCAAATAAAAGAATTTTCATCATGTGTCCTTCACTGTTTCTTTATTGGAACCATTCAATGCTGAAGTTACAACTATTCATGTTGAACTACGTCAAATTGGCAACAGTTGCAAAAGTTCACCTGTAAAATGCCTTCAATGAGCTATTACAACTGTCTAATTGTTTTGAAAATAAAAACTTGCATTTTTTTTCTACAACCAAACAGAAAATAAATTTGCGTTATGCCTCCAAGAAAGTCTCTGACGGATGAAATTGAAAGTCAAAAAGGTATGGAGAGATGAACACAATCGGTAGAGGTCCGACCCTAAGAGATACTAAATTAAATAAACAGTTGTTTTAATTAAGTTTTTAACTTTTATTTCTTCACTAATCAAATTCAATGCAAAAAGATATTGCATTTAACTCTGAGACTCACCCTACAATCTTTCGCGAATGCTAGTTACTCCCAGAAATGCATCCGCAAATCTTACACAATTTTCTTTGCATTTGACGAAACCGACTCCGTGAAAAATGTTCCGATTAAACTTTTCGTCAATTCGACAAAACTTTCGCGAGCTTTGAGCATGACTTTTTGGCCAAGAGAGGGAAGAACGTCATAAGTGACGAAATTCCAAACCATTTTTTTTTAACTCTCGGAACTGCGTCTTTTACTTTCGAAGTTTCGTCATTTGTTCGACACATTTTATCATTTACAAAGATTCTTCACTAACACGGTCAAAAACTCCATGGTTCGTTCGCTTGAAATTTTCTTCCATTTAACAAAGATTTTACCCCACTTCACGAAAGTTTAATAGAATCATTCTTCACTAATTCATGTGTATATATTTACACACATTACGCACATTTAATTATGTGTGTACATTTTAACTAACGAAGCAAAGTCTTACTTTTTATTTTGAGAACATATGGAAAATTTGCATGCGCTCACATGGCTTTTTTTTTTTACTTTATTGCACGAGCACAACCGTGAGGGTACAGTTAGTACCTAATAAATATTGAAAGAAGTTACTTCTTCAAACGTATTGCCTTGTCAGATGTGAAAAAAAGGAAAGGTAAAAAATCAATGCAATGAAAGGTTTTTGCATAATTTCCTCAATTAGGTGACAAATTAGTTGATAAATTGCTTTCTTTTCCATGCATTGAAATTAAAGTTGCAGCAATACATGAAAACAAAAAACAACTTAATTGTCTTTACTATTAATCTGATACATAATAAATATGCATTCAAATTCAATGCCAAAAAGCATACATAATTGTAAAGAAATGTTTATGCAAGCTTTTTATAATCAGTCAATACTTTATATAAATGTTTAATACAAGAAACGAAGAAACTTACATTTTCCTATATGTGCTTCCTATGTCGAGTTTTCCAAGTTCTGTCTTCTTTTAGAGGGGTGAAACGATGGAACGTTGATTTGACTGACCTACATACGCAAAAACTAAAAAACCACTTTTGATAGGCCCAGGAAGAGGGGCTAGCAGTGCCTCATGATGCCCTCAGGACATCTGCTTAAGAATATTTTCACGTCTTTATTCTACTTCCTCTTCATAAGATGACGCTTTGAGACGTTTGTCTTTGCAGTTCATTCCAGCATTTTTCTCCCAAAAATATGTAACCGTAATTTCCAGTCAGGTTTTATTTCAAAGAAGAAAACTTATACACTGCAAAAAATGAACTGTTGTTTTTACAGTATAATACTGGCAGCCGATGTTCCATTTTAAAACTGTAAAATACACAGTCATAAACTGTAAAACTAGCAATGTTACTTTCTTACTGTAAAGTTGGCAATTTTGCAGTTTATTGCCGTAAAATTTAGCTGTAATATACTGTAAAAACAGCAGTATAATACTGGTAGCAGAGGTTCCAGTTTAAAACTGTAAAATGCACGGTAATAAGCTAAAATTAGCAATTTTTCAGTTTATCACTGTAAAATTAGCAATTTTACAGTTTATTACTGTAAAATTAGCAATTTTTAGCATATTACTATAAAATTAGCTGTATTATATTGTAAAAACGACATGCATTTTTAACAGTGCACTTCATGTAATAAGTATTTTACTTTGTTTTACTGTTAGTTTGGAAAATTAGAAAACGAGACATTATAATTATTTAATGAGTTGAGACCTAATGTAAATAAATTATCTCATATTTCTGAAAAAGAGAGTAAACGTAACAAGTTCATTTAATGTAAACAATAATACTGCGACAGTAGAATTAAAATAGCAAGGGTCAGTTGGAGTGAAAGGAAACACATTGAAACTGAAGCCAACTTTATTCCCACACTTGTGATGTGTCGCCCAAGAACGAGAGTCCCAAAAAATTTTCAATGGCGCTGTCTGTGCTTTAACCCCCCTCCCCCCACTAGTTCGGCATCTCTATTTAATTGCTTTTCCCGTAACCTGATTGGTTTTCATATTTTATTTTCGTTTTGCACTTCTAATGAGGTATTTAGAAGTTTGATCATGTTGAGTATGTAACAGCTCGCGAATTTCGTACGAATGCTTAGTGCACATTTAAGTCAAAAATTTGCCTTTTCAATGTTTCAACATTTTCTTGACCTTTTCCTTATGTATCATTCACTTTTTATTTTCACTTTAGTCTCAATTTGTGCAAAAAAAACGTAAGCTGACATAGTAAAAGTATTTTTCTTACTAGCAAAATACCCGGCGTTGCGTGGGTCAGTAATAATATTGAGAAACAACTTATATACTCACCTTTGTTGTTTTTTTCCTAAACTGAAAGAACTCAAAACACACCGCTTTGACGACTCTTAAAATGTCGCAAAATTTTAGCGTAACTGTTTTAGGATACCTAGGATAATTTTGCTCCCCTCCTTACTTTATGAAAATACATTAAGTATTATTATGTCACTAATTTTTGTCACAGAGAAATAGTCATCAAATGCTGAAATACTATTGCTGACCATAAAATGACGTTTAAAGTTTTGTCCTAAATGATTTCGAAATTAATAGGGAACATTATGCAATTATTTGTGCAAAAATGCAAATTAATGTAATTTTAGTCTTGTTTAAATGTTTTATTAATTTAGTATGTGGATTACTTTACTTTTTGACCTAATTTTAAAAAGATTTTTAATGGATACATACGGAATCCGAAAACAAAAGGAAAAAAACTGAACTTCTAAATGTGGGAGTATTATATCGATGATTGAGATTTTGCCGCAGTCGATAAATATCAGACAATGATCGTTTTATTTTGGTTACGTCGTGTAAAAAATAAAGTATTATTACGTATCTTTGGCCCAAAAACTGTCGTCAGTTGAAAAAATTGCCGAGAATCTGAGTTATTAAAATCTTTCAGCAAATTTGGCAAAATTCCTGTTCAATCGGATACTAAGAAACTTCCCTATTGTAAGTACCCCGAGAAAGTGACCAATCAACGCAAACAAATTTAAGAAATACCGTTAAGTTGTATTTAAAGCACCATCAAATTGGAAAATAATGAACCTAATCCATTTATTAGTTGCCAATCCTTTTCCAGCGGTTACGTTACCCGTACTCTAAAACACATATTTACAAAACTCGAGAAAATTATTGACGCAGTGAACAATCTACCAATAAAGAAATACAATGTATTCTACAAAATAATATTTGTACGTTTCAAAGCACAATAAAAAACACATTGCTTACGGATAAATATTCTACCTACAACTAAGACTACAAAATGTTTTGAGTACAAATCATAATAAGCTCGTTAGAGAGCGGGCGAGCGAGCGTTTCCAATGTCTATGTAAAATCCTGGATATTAACTATGAAGCGAAAAAAATAACTTTTTGATTTGACTTAAGAAAAGCTTGAATATTTAATGCGAAAAGCGGATTAATGATACACGCAATTTTAGCTATCGACAGGAAGTTGAGATGATGCACTAAATACTGAATTAGTTTGTTGAAAGCCTTCGCGGATTTATGCGGAAAATGTACCTTAAATTGGAATGAAAAAAGCGCAACCAATAGAACTTTTTCGAATATCGTTATAAATTATAGCCTATGTGTTATTCTGATGTATAAGCTACATTATGGTAAAAGTTTCATTAAAATCCATTCAGTAGTTTTCGCGTGAAAGGGGAACAAACATCCATCCATACATCCATCCAAACTTTCGCATTTATAATGGTATTAAGATTTAATTTCAAATTAGGAACACTTTGCAATTTCCATTAATACCTGGTATAAAGTTTGATTTGCAGTGAATTTAAAAAAAAAGAGAGAAAAAAATGTATATAAAACGTCGGTCATGATCTTTACAGGAAATCTCCAAAAGCCATCAGCACTTAACATCCGTGCCATTTTCTACCTAAAACCAATTTCTCACCTTGAAATTCAACAGTGACCTACTTTCATCAGCTAAATACCATCCTACTACTGCCCCTGAATCCCTCCAAAACCACTGGCTAATGAAAACATGTTCCGCGAAATGAAAAAACTTGATTTTTTAACTGCGCCTTATCTGAAGAAGACGGACTTGTGATGGGAAAATGACAGGTCGCCTGAAAATGCAAGCCCTACATTGGTATGACAGATGATGGGAATAAGATCCTGTTGGAATTTGAATCGTTTTCTCTCATAACAACGTTTCTTTTGGTTGTCTGACACGTTTCTTTCCTTTTTGTTAATTAGAAATTTTGACCTATTAAGTTAGTTTATTTTTGCTCTTGGTTGTCGTTATAAAGCGTTTCTAACAGTTAACACTCTGAGTACGGTGTATTGCAAGTTAACACTCTACTCATACTGATAGCTATCTGTTATTGCATAAAAGTTAATGTCTGTGCATTTGTTTGCGATGTCCAGACGAATCTATAACACTTACAGACTTGAAATTTGGTACTTTTAAATATCGGATAGTGCACCTCGAAGCGTTTTTTAATATGCGGCCAAGAAAACTTCTAATGAATTTTTAAACCTATCGCGTTATCGGTGAATTAAATCAGCCATCTTACTCATATCGAGCTGTTTTCACAGCAAAGTTTTTCATTTCTGGGGAGGGGGGGGGGCTCTAATTAATGCCAGTTGTTGAATATTTTTGTGATAAGGGTGGAGCGGGACTTTTGTTTTGCATTCGTGTTTCGTTTTTACTTTTTTTTTTCAACGGGAGGAAGTAAGGAAGTTATTGCTGTGGATTTAATGCCGCTTTTAATTAGATTGTTTTCTACTACAATAAGAGGTGGGGTTTTCGTTTTGCCATAAATATAGCACTTTCTGAAGGTTTAAAGATGTTCTACCTGTTCAAAAAATCTTTGTTCTTCCTCGGTCGGGGGGGGGGGGCGGTTTTCGTTTATTTCAGATTTATTGACTTTTTGAATTGAATTATTTTCTACAGACAGGGTAGGGGAAGAGGGGTAGATTAAAGTTTCTTACTATTTTATTTTACTATTTTTTACTATTTGTCAACTATTTACTATTATAATTTCTTCTTTCAGGACGGGTTTAAAATTAAATTATTTTCTCTTCGCGTGAGTGAGGACCCTGAGGGATTATTTTCCTTATTTTCGTTTTTAGCCTACTTTCCCGTTAAAAATAAAAGAAAGACGAAAAAAGTATTAAAAGTGTCTTAATGCATCTAAAAAATATCGCCAAGTCCAAAAAATATCGCCAAGTCCAAAAAATATCGCCAAGTTAAAAAAAATATCGCCAAGTTAAAAAAATAAAAAGGTAAAATGAATATCGAAAAATTAAAAATTGGAAAGTAGGGTATTGAGATGGAGAATTTGTGTGTCGGTCGGTCTGTCGGTCTGTCTGTCCCCCCCCTAATAACTTTTGAATGAACATTCCGATTTGGACAAACTTTTTTTTGTTGGAAAGATCTCGGCGAGTACAGCTCATTCCCATATTTGATTTTTCGATTTGAACAATTTTTGGTTCAACTTTGAACCGTTCAAACAACCTGTCCCGCGATGCTAACTTTTGAGTGAACAGTCCGATTTGAACAAACTTTTTTTTGTTCGAAAGATCTTTTCAAGGATACTTCATTCCCGTATCTACATTTTCGATTTGAACAATTTTTCGTTCAACATTGAGTCGTTCAAACAAGCTGTCTCCCCTAATAACTTTTGAATGAAAAGTCCGATTTAAACAAACTTTTTTTTTGTTCGAAGCATCTCGGTAAGGATACTTTATTACCGTATTAAAATTTTCAATTTGAACATTTTTGGTTCAACATTGAACCGTTCAAGCAACCTTCCCCCCCCCCCCAATAACTTTTGAATGAACATTCCGATTTGAACAAACTTTCTTTTGTTGGAAAGATCATAAATCAATAAAAAAATAAAAAGGTATCAATAAAAAAATAAAAAGGATCATCAATAAAAAAATAAAAAGGTAAAATGAGTATCAAAAAATTAAAAATTTGAAAGTAAGGTATTGAGATGGGGAATTTGTGTGTCGGTCGGTCGGTCTGTCTGTCGATCGGTCGGTCGGTCGGTCTGTCTGTCCCCCCCCCCCCTAATAACTTTTGAATGAACATTCCGATTCGGACAAACTTTTTTTTGTTGGAAAGATCTCGGCGAGTACAGCTCATTCCCATATTTTTCGATTTGAACAATTTTTGGTTCAACTTTGAACCGTTCAAACAACCTGCCCCGCGATGCTAACTTTTGAGTGAACAGTCCGATTTGAACAAACTTTTTCTTGTTCGAAAGATCTTACCAAGGATACTCCATTCCCGTATTTACATTTCCGATTTGAACAATTTTTCGTTCAACATTGAACCGCTCAAGCAAGCTGTCACCCCTAATAACTTTTGAGTGAACAGTCCGATTTAAATAAACTTTTTTTTTTGTTCGAAGGATCTCAGCAAGGATACTTCATTACCGTATTTAAATTTTCAATTTGAACATTTTTTTGTTCAACATTGAACCGTTCAAGCAACCTTTCCCCACCTAATAACTTGTGAGGGAACCATCCGAATGGAATAAACTTCTTTCTGTTTGAAAGATCTCGGAGAGGCTCATTCCCATATTTCGCTTTTTGATTTGAACCATTTTTCGTTCAATATTGAACCGTTCAGAAAAAAAATTAACATTAGCGCCTACGGGGAATTTAAGTTGAATGTTGATCCTGAACTGAAAGTCGGATTTCCTTCAAACTAACTTTGTAAGAAAATGGTTTTGATAAATAATGTTTGTAAAGTACTTTTCTGAATGATCTTCTGTGAGGACTCTGATTCCGACTCCGACTCCGCAAACATGGCGGAAATGCAGGCTCAGAAAAAAAATGACTGACTGTGCAGACGATTTTTTGTTTATTTATTCATTTGTTTTATTTTATTTATTATTATTATTATTTTTATTATTATTATTTCTGGCAGACGATTTTTTTTTTTTGTAACAAAAATGTTTCATTCACGAGAGCATTTTATTCTTTATTTATATTAAACAACTGGCAACGGATTAAAAGTGAACACATTTTATTCGAAACATTTTATCAACGGACGAGTTTTTTTTTTTTTTTCTTTTTTTTTCTTTCTTTGATAAAATGTGTTTTGATGTACTTTGTACTTTTATTTTTATTTTTTTTTTAAACAATTGAGGAATTTTTCTACGGAAGAACTGTAACAGTTACATTCTTTAAAAGGTGCGACAAAACTTTATTTATTCAATTATTTATTTTTTATGTGTCTATTTCATCTGATGAAAGGGGTATATTTTGCTTTTAGAAATCAGCTTTAAGTGCTAAAAAGGTATGTTTGACATAATTTTTAGTCTCGAATAATCAAGAGAATAATGATCAGATGCTAGAATGCCGATGTCGATGCACCGAAAAGTAGGCTCGTTTAGTTCTTGACAGAACTTCTTGTTAATTAATGGAAATGATCTTTTTTACTGCAGGCGGAGAGAGATTTTCATGAATGCAAGGGATTTTCCGAATAGGCATTGCAGTTTGTGTGCATCTAGTTTTGGACTAAAGTACAGGTGCATTTTCAGAAACTAGCTTTCTGTAATAACTAGAATCGTACAGTAAATGAAGTTTTATAATTCCTTTATGCTATTGATGTAGAGAAAATTACAACGTTAAGGAGGCACAAATAAACAGGGATACTGCAGACACGTGTTTCGGCATTACAAGGACCGTCTTTTTCAATGCTTTGGGAGCTTATGGATGCAGACACGTCTAAAGGTTTGGCCAAGAGGCAGGACTAATGCTGCCATTACTTGAGAAGTTTTCAAAATTTTTTGCTTGAACTTATCGTTTTAAAACATACCATGCTCACATGTGCCCCTCTTTCGTCTACTTTAGAATCTACAACCCCCTTTTTTTAATAATAATTGATGCACTACAAAAAATGAACTGTTGTTTTTACAGTATAATTCTTGCAATCGAGGCTCCAATTTCAAACTGTAAAATTCACAGTAATAAACTTTAAAACTAGAAATTCTACAGTTTCTTACAGCAAAGTAAGTACTTTTACAGTTTATTGCCGTAAAATTTAACTGTATTATTCTGTAAAAACAACAGTATAATACTGGCAGCAGAGCTTAAAACTGCAAAATGCACTGTAATAAACTTTAAAATTAGCAATTTTACAGTTTAGTACTGTAAATTTCGGAATTTTACAGTTTATTACCGCAAAATTAGCAATTTTTACAGTTTATTACTGTAAAATCAGCAATTTTTATAGTTTATTACCATAAAATCAGCTGTATTATACAGTAAAAATAACATTCCTTTTTTACAATGCTCTAGTAGTTCATCCTGTTTTGTTTCAAGATTCAGACGTAAGTGTTAAATTCTGTAGTACCATTTCCATGTGCTTTTTCAATTCTAAGACGTCCGTGAAACAAGGAAAATGAAAATGAAAGAGGGAGATCAATGACCACGAACCTTTGTTTACCTTTCCTCGCGAGCAATTTCCATTCAGTCGCGCAACGTGGTCTCTATTTGCTTGTATTTGGAACGGTTTGCAAAGAAAAAGAACAGCAATTGGTCACTGCATCCCGGATTCTATTAACCAAGAACGGAGTCTCTTTTCTCTCTCTCTCTCTCTCTGTTTTTTCAATTACGAGAGTAATTACCCGTAATCAACATGTAGTGAAACGGACAGCTGCTGTGAAATGTTATTTGAAAAGGAATAAAATTAATTTGAAGTGAAATCGGTTTTTCTTTTGGCATATTGTCTGTGAAGTTATGTTTTACATATTATTAATGATCTCATAAGAAAGTAATTTATTACCAGCGAGAGGAGAGAGACGTATGATTTCATTTCGATCTATATTTAAGTCATGCAGCGCATAAGAAAGATCATTATCCGGTTTATCCTAGGTCTGATTAGTTTCGATGTTATGGTAGATACAGTGAACTCTCACTTATGCACCGGCCTAAGGGACCAACAGAAAAAGGCGCATAAGTGAGAGAGACGTATAAGTGAACAAGCCTTTTTAAAGGATTAAAACGTAACATGGTTTTGAATAAAAGAGTGAATAAGAGTGTGTTTTTATAGAAAATGGAGATATCACTACAGTTTGGCAATTACTGTAACATAACTACAATGATAAAAATAAAACAAAAATTGCAGCATACCTAATTACAAACTGTTCTCTTTAAAACGATGCATAATAAATACTTGTCCCTCCCCGAACTCTAGTTCATGCGGGAAAAAAATGCTTAGTCTTTAAAGAAAATGAATTATTTCTTTTTTTACATTAAAAAAAATTCGTCGCATAAGTGAAATATTTATCTTTAGATCAACGCATAAATGAATGATACTATCATTACTTTGCTATGGAATGTGCTGGGACCATTTAAAATCGTCGTATAAGGGGAAAAGGGGCATAAACGAGGCGGCGTATAAGTGAGAGTTCAATGCATTTATCTATCTTTACGGTACATTTACGTCTGTACGTTATCTTTACTGTAGATTTACAGGGTTTTAGTATCATAATAGCCAGCCACCTTGTCTAGTGGTCAAAGAAGTCTGACTCTGATGGGTAGACTCTGGGATCGAATCCGACTTGGGCATGGATGTATTTTCTCTCTCCTGTCCTTGGGTCATTCCACGAAAAGACGCCATTTTGACCCGCGCGTGACGCTCATACATCTTGGAAAAAAGTAGTAATTTTAAAAGGTAACTGACAAATTTTTTTTCCTAAGAAATCCCACACCGGTTTATGATTTCTTAATCAACAAAATCCTGTTCATTGCCTTTTAAAATCATTTCTTTTTAATGAATGACTTAAGCGTCACGTGCGGGACAAGATGGCAGCTTTTTCGTGGAATGTCTCCCTTGTTCTTTCTTTGTGTGAATGTGTTGCTGTACTGCGAAGGGTCGCCTTCTCGATAAATGGGTCCTTATATGGCATGTGTGTACTGGAGTATATGTCGGTGTTGAACCTGTATGAATAAATTGATCAGCATAAAGAGCATGCACGTAAATTTATGCAAGAATTTCAGAGTATATACTTGCTTCTTCGTACTAATTAAGTTCAAATTTTTACCAGTCAATTTTTAGAAAAAAATGAGTCTTGAACTCTAGTAAGTTAAATATTTTTCATTCATTTATACTACATAATTTTTAATTTTCCCCTCTGATTGCCCCTTAAATAGTGTCCTTTATCTAGACACTAGCCGGGTACCCGGCCCTGCCCGGGTTTCTGTGGGTGTAGGGTGATTTAGTGAAACTCATTCATAAATTTCCCAACACTAAAGTGCATATCTATAAACATAATGGCTACTTCTGTAAACAATGGCTATGTTATTTATAAACTATAAAAAAAATAATGCAAGCTAAAAAAAATAGCAAGCTACAAATAATGTTTGAGTAAATAGGAAATGTTATAAGCTTGGTATATTAAAATAAGTATATATTTACAGTATCAATCGCACTGAAATTAACCATTTCCAAATATTGCTCGTTAAATAAGTCCCATTATTAGTTTCTATCCGCGTGACAACATTGGTGAGGTGAAAACATCTTATGTACCTAATTTAGAAATTTTTTTTGACTATAAACACTTTCTATTCTCTAACTATTGCCAAAATCAATTTTTTTTATTTCACCCGTTAGCGATTGTTGGCTCAGATAAATATAAAAATCCTTAGAAGGCAATAAATTCCATACTTACTCCAGAGAAGCCTTAGTTCAAAATTTTCAATTTTATTACAATCAATATTGTTGCTTCATGGCACCAAACTTTTGCAACAATGGGTTGAAAATTTAATCATTTAATGGGGAAATGACATAAAATTAACTGTTTTCCATAATAACTTTTTTAAACTAAGCTTTTTAGAAATAAATTATAGCTTATCCTGCTCCCTGTTACTGTAGCTATCTACGGTGAAAAAATGGTTAAAATCGGTTCATAAGTTTGGAAGATTACCCCGGACATACGTTTTCAAAAGTAGTCTTTTATGTATATAGATGAATGCATGGGACTCCTTATTCACAGAGACTGGGACCAGAAAAAATGTCCCTTAAATAGGAATGCCAATTATTCAGTTGTGTCCTTTAAAGGAGATACTACTGCATAAAAAATTAATAAATTTTATTTTTATAAATAAATTACTTCTGCACTGTAAAAAATGAATGTTGTTTTTACAGTATAATACAGCTAATTTTGTAGTAATAAACTGTAAAAATTGCTAATTTTAGAGCGATAAACTGTAAAATTTCTACTTTTACTGTGCTAAACTGTAAAATTGCTAATTTTATAGTAATAAACTATAGAATTGCTAATTTTACAGTTTATTACCATGCATTTTACAGTTTGAAACTGGAACCTCTACTGCCAGTATTATACTGTTGTTTTTACAGTGTAATACAGCTAAACTTTACGGAAATAAACTGTAAAATTTCTAACTTCACAGTAAGAAACTAAAATTGCTAGTTTTACTGTCTATTACTGTGCATTTTGCAGTTTTAAATTAGAACCTCCGGCTGCCAGTACAATACTATAAAAACAACAGTTCATTTTTTGCACTGTATAAAAACTAATAAATTTAATTTTCACAAATAAATTGCTTCTGAAAATACCTCTCTTTATGAAAAAGAGAATTAGTTCGTCTCAAATATTCCACATTACTGCGAACGCCTTTTTAACGGACTGGATGATGACAGGTTATTGCTATCGAGACCCACCTTACGTCACCTATTTAGTTATTGCATAAAATCCCGTTCCCTTTGTTCCGACAAAGCTTCTTCCCAACTTCTTCCACTGTTTCACCCATTTTCCCATCATTGTTTTTAGGAATTCGTTTTCGAACAAAAGCATCATCCTGACCTTCACCCCGTACGACTCGAGGAACGCGGTACACACGCATCAGCCCTTGCGTGAACCCTTTTGACGACTTTTTGGAATCTCCTCCACCCAGAACGCAAATATGATTCGGTGTTCTTATGTAGATGAGTCCGTTGGAGGCTTTGAACTCGGTGCTGGAAACTGTTCGGTCTGTTGAAACAAAGACTGTAGAGGAGGAGCATTTGCCGCCTGGTACTTCTAAGCGGTGGTATTTGGAGTTTTGGCAAAAGTTTGTTGGCTTCTTATTTTTTTTACTCTTAGCCGAAAGGCCGTTAACAGAAATGTGCCCTTTAAAAAATGAATGTTGTTTTTTCAGTATAATACAGCTAATTTTGTATTAATAAACTGTAAAAATTGCTAACTTTACAGTAATAAACTGTAAAATTGCTACTTATACAGTACTAAGCTGTCAAATTGCCAAATTTACAGTAATAAACTGTAAACCTACCGATTTTACAGTTTATTACGGTGCATTTTACATTTTTAAACTGGAACCTCTGCTGCCAGCATTATACTGTTGTTTTTACAGTATAATACAGCTAAATTTTACGGCAATAAACTGCAACATTTCTAACTTTACAATTAGAAACTGTAAAATTGCTAGTTGTACAATTTATTACTGTGCATTTTACAGTTTTAAATTGGAACCTCGGCTGCCAGTATTATACTGTAAAAACCACAGTTCATTTTTTGCGGTGCAGGAGTTGCCAATTGATGATATGAAAATATTTTAAACGCATACGCATTTGCAGAACTCGAAACTCCTTTTGAAAATATCGTTTAATGCACAGTTACGAACTTTTCTTTTTTCTTCAAATTTTGGTCTTTTTTTAATTCGCTGGAAGAATTTGTAAAACCTCCAACTGAGTATCTATGAGCGTGCTTTTAAACCTATTTCACAATTTCTCCGTGCTAACGGTTTTTCTACTCGTGTGTGTGCGCGTGTGTGCGTTGCAGGGAAGGGATGAAAACGGAGATTTGCTTAAATCCCCAAGGTAGATGATAATCAACTCACGGAAGATGCTACAGTTACAGGGGTGGCTGTCCATAAAATAAGTGATTTGATCAAATACCTTAATTGCTTCAATAAAAATGTTGAAATGATAGTGTGTTTAGATGTTAAATATCTTTGTTTAGTAAACAATGAATTATGAAATGTAGAGTAGTCAGTACAACAATAGTGACTAAACCTTAAAATTATTTTTTCTGAGCTAATTAGCAAAAGGAAATGGATATTTTACTGACATTTTTAAAAACAAAAGAAATATGTAAAGTAGAGCGCTGTGTGGGTTCCAAGTAGTTTCTTTCATCTTCTCATTAAAACAGCTAAAAGATAAGTTCACTTTCTTAACCCTTTATTCCCCGACGGGACTCAGAAATCTCGCCTATATTAACTTAGTATTATGAATCCTAAATGGCTGGAATCATGCTAAAGCCTTTGAGTACCACTCCTTGTACTTCACTGAGAAGCCAACAGATGGTACATACGTTCGGAAACAGTTTTCTTGGGGGCCCTAAGGCGTAGAGGGCCTTAGGCCCCCAAAAATTTCAAAATTTTTATAGTCGGTAAAAATGTTTTTTGATGTATTTGCAACTCAAAAAACCAAAAAAATACATAAATTGATTTATCTCTACTAATAATAAAGCTGAAGGTGGTTCTGTCTGTCCTTCTTTCTTTCTTTCTGTCTGTCTGTTACGCGCGTAGCGCCAAAACCGTTCGGTCGATTTTCATGCCACTTGGCACAAAATTAGTTTGTAGCATGTAGTTTTGCACCTCGAAGCGATTTTTCGAAAATTCCATTTCGTTCTTTTTCTATTCGAATTCTTAGCGGAAATTCGATAAAATAGGGAAGAAATATTTCACACACATTTTCAAGTCTTATGTCATTCGAAAGCTTGGAATTTTCTGCACAAAATGAAGTTTTTTCGAAGTTTCTACGATCATCAGGAGAGCTGTAACAATTGTTTTTAGAATCCCGAAATTCAAGGCTTACCTTCAGTAAAGCAAGCCAAACGATTCTAAAATGGTTGAACTTTAGAATAAAATTTGTTTGAAAAGAGAGATAAAATGAATTATTTTATCAACGGAAATCAATTTTTCATGTTGTTACTATGGTTACGTGTTCATACTTATTTTTGTTTCTTTCTTTTTCCAGGGTTGCCAGCGTCTATCTTCGTAGGCTACGGCCAGACGTAGTATTTTTGATTCTACGGTAGTATTTTTTCGGCCCAAATAAGGAGCGTAGTATGTTTCTGGCAACCCTGTTTCCAATACACTAATGACTTAATTAAAAGATTTGGCGGATTTTTTTTTTTTTTTTCATTTTCATAGATTTCGCATTTCAGCAACATTGATTTTGGCAACGTTTGGAAACAGTAGTATTTTGTAATATTTTTTTTAGAGGAGGCGTAGTTTTTTTTTTGTTCCAATTCTCTGGCAACCCTGTCTTTTTCCCGGTGAAGCGGTGAAGATGCTTTGGGACCCTGCTTGGCGCGTTTTCAAAAAGTCAACTACGCCAAATAGCTAGGGTTACCACGCTTGGCGCGCCTATCGTTCATTTAGCGAGAAAAGGGTACCTAAAGCACAGATTAACGAAATATCGTATCAATTGCGATATTGCATCGTTTTTTTAAAGTGTTTCATTTCGGAAAATGTATTGTTTTGTTTTTTAAGCTAGGAAAGAAAACTTTCTTCTTCTCTTAAACTTTGGTAAGATTTCTGTTGGTTCCTGTTATCAACAAAATTGTTCTTATTTTCTCTTTTGGCTTATTTTTGTCCATCTCCCTTGGGGTTGCATTCGAATGTTCCAAGGGGGTGTTTTACCCCATTTGTCGGGTAAATCAGTGTTTTCAATGCAAGGTGATATGAATTGGTTAACAAAAGTGATATGAATTGGCGCGACCACTTGGCGATATATCGCCAAGCTTTTGATCGCCAAGTATTTGACGCCAATTGGCGAAAAAAATTTTTTTTTTTTTGATTTAGGTTCAATTTGGCGCTGTTGGCGATATTTTGCGAAAAATCCACTGAATGATGTTAAAATCGATGATATTTAGGAGATAAATCATTGTAAAACATTTTTTTGCATTGTTTCGTAGCAAACTAGGGATACAAATGTTTGAATTGTTATCTTGCTCACTCCAAGCACTATTTTAGCACTTAAGGCATCTACTAAGAAATTTACACGTAAAATTAAGTAGTGTGGGGTCCATATCAGATCTTTATATCACTTTGAAGGAATTATAGTTGAATAAAACTAAAATAGAGCATTTTTTCTGCTATATCAATTATTTTACAAATGAACTTTTAATTTTATACCACGGGCAAAGCCGTGCGGGTACCGCTAGTTGTTAAATAAATTTGGAACATAAAGGTTTAAAGGAAATCATCCCACAGAGGAGTAATTTTAACATATTCCGTAAATAGATCATCAACGTTAGGGATTTGATCAAATCATAATTTGCCCTCGGCATATGTAAGAAATAATGTGTGTGTGTTTATTCTTTTTTTTTTAATGCTCTAAAAACGCTAAAGCATAGAAAAAGGAAATTTGGAATATCAGATTTATTTTTAGGACGTTTTCCGCCTCAGCTAGATATTTTTGATGAATTACTTTTTTAATGTTGTTTTGTGTTTTAAGTATTATTTCAGCACTTTTTTCTCCACAAACAAAGCACAAATTGAAATAGAGAAATAATTTTCGGATTGTATAAAAGCACCAATTTAAAGTTTAATGCGAGAAAATCGAAATGGATTGAATTGATATTTTTAAGTGAATTTTTAAGAAGTTGCTTCTATGCAGGAATTATGGAATTTCATTTTTAATTAATTACCTAGCAACGAGTCAAATAAGCGTATTTTCAATCTCTTGCTCTAAAAGAATCTAAATATTTCTGTTTTCTTAGGAAAAAAATCAATTTTTCTTCCTTCCTTTTTCAAAATATAAAGTAATATTAAACTCTTGGTACTTTATCATACACGGCTTTCCAAAATGCGTGTTCGATATTAACCAAGTTGGCAAAGGTTTCTATATCTTTAAATTTATTTCAAGTTTAGGGATATATTCAAGGGTGACTGGAGGGGTAGGAATTATATCCCCCCTCTGGAATTTTTTCGGGAAAATTTCGTTTTTCGATTATAAAAGAGGTTTTAAACGAACTATATTTCCCTCGGATTTTTTTGTGGCTACACTGGTAAATTTTTAGTACATTTTTCTTTTAAATGTTTGAGGAACGGCGGAAACTTAGAAAAGAATTTAACAAGATAACAAAACAACATCATTAATTATACATCTCAGCTATTTATTAAAAATCATTCAAAATATAAAATCAAATAAATGCACTAATGAAGAATAATAATGGTCAATAGTTGATCTCTATGTTTATAGTATGTCGATCAAAATTCGGTATAACGAACGAAACACTGAATCCATCTTCTATATCAAACCAAATTGTAGCTATGAAATGACAGCCTAGTGCTCTGGTAGATGATTCTGGTATGATTTTCGACAGCCTAGAAAATAGACAATAAAATGTTAATCTTATGATTCATATCAATTATATTTTTAACTACTTCGTTAAAAATTGAACAAAATTCTTTTGAACAAAATATTGCTAATATTTGAAGTCAAAATAATAAAGACTCAGTAAACCTTCAATAAATTACTTTCATAATAAATCGCTGCCTCTTCATTAATGTAAATACAGTATTCATCTCTTTTGCGTTGCACATTATGTAAGAGCACGAAAGTGCTACAAGCTACTGTCATCAAATCTCACATAAAAACACTTCAGCTCAGCATGTCATAAAATATTGTGGTGGATAATTAAAGCTCTATACTGTAAGGGCCCTGCTCCACATTGACGTAAAGCAGAAAAATAAAGCAGAAGCGTAAAATGAAGCAAATAGTGTTCCCATGGAAAGTACCCGGATTTTCGGTTTCTGCCTTCAGTTTCGGTCGCGTTTTACGCTGATGTGGAGCAGGGCCCTAAATCAGAAATTATAATAAAAACCCTTAAATACATTAATACACTAAAAAACAGTAAAATACTCAAGTATCAAGATACTATCACAAGGAATCAGTAGCTAATTTATTTCTAACATTATTACATTATTTTTCGAACTAAGCTTATTTTAACCAGTGGGACTGTAAATACTACTAAACAAATGGATTTACTAACCTTTCTTACGAAGTAAGATTGAAGTTTTAAAAAACTGGATGCGCGTGGTGTACTTACTAACGCTTAAAGTTATAACTCTTAAATTTGTAATTTTTAATAAATTTTTAATTGAGATGAGAAAGAAATTTTAAGCAGCAAAGGAAATTGTGGGAACTTTGTACGCGACATCATTAAATTTAGGCTTAATCTGTTTTCGCTCAAAGAAAAGTTCAATGGTAAGATGAAATGCAATGTTTAGAGAAATACAATAAAGTAGAACCTTATTATACGCGGTGTAACGAGAGCTGGCGGCTCAAAGTAAAATTCATTTCCCACTCTCCGCTCTTTTCCCCTGATGGTTGTCACAGTTACGGTGCAATGGACTTTTGTCCCCACTTAGCTTTTGCAACAATGGTTAAATGCTTCAAACGATTAAAATTGCTTCATGCGTAAACTATTATTTTTTTGAAAAATCAACGTTGACAAAGCACAACTTTTTCTTAGAAATTTTGCGTTATTTATGTGTGACTAGATTTGTCAGGAAACGTTGAGTAATAACTGATACATGAGGATATAAATAAAGGCTAATTCGATAAACATAAAATAAATGAAATGTCTCAACAGCAGTGCATAAATAAAAGACAGTGGAGCTGTTTTCTTTCGTACGGTTTCCATGGAGACGACGCAAAGTTTTTAAACTTTATACGCCTATTTTAAAGTAACCGAGTATTGTCCGGATTGGTTAGAGATCTGGGGCGTCCGAATGAATGAGAGTACTGATTAAACAAAACTACCTGTAAATGGAGCCAAGATACATAAACTACCGTAGAGAAATATAAAACAGTATGAGAGAAAATGAACTCAAATTATCAATTCATAATTCAGTCAAAGTAATTCATTAAGCAAAATTGATAAGAAAATTCAACAGTGTCGAAGATAACAGCTACTTTTTTCAACAGAATAATTCAAATGCTTTATTTGGAGTAAACAAAAATATATTTAAATTTCACCCTCAATTATTGTTCATGTGATTATCTATACAGGTAAATGTTATGTATAAAGCAAAAATATTAAGAAAGTAAATACTATGTAAATCTGATATTAAAAAAAGCTGATAATGCTAATTGTAAAAGGAATAAAAAAGCAAGAGAAAAGTGCCTTAGAATGAAAATAGGAATATTTGAAATAAATATGTTCCCTAATTCAAAATTTAGTAAAAAAAGGTGCAGATAACTCAATATATAGGTATAAAGAACGCCTCTTTCCTACATATGGCTGTACACATTCAAGTATAAAGCATAGTACTCATTTAAAATATACACTGTAAAAATAGATGTTGCTTTTATAGTATAATACAGCTGATTTTATACTAACAAACTGTAAAAATTACTAATTTTATACTAATAAACTGTAAAATTGCTACTTTACAGTAATGAACTGCAAAATTACTAATTTAACAGTTTATTACAGTGCATTTTACAGTTTTAAACTGGAACCTCTGTTGCCAGTATTATATTGTTGTTTTTTCGTTTAATACAGGTATTTTTGTGGTAATAAGCTGTAAAATTATGGTAATAAATTGTGAAGTTGCTGCTTTACAGTAATAAACTGTAAAATAGCTGGTTTTACAGTTAATTACTGTGCATATGACAGTTTTAAACTGGAACCTCTGCTTCCAGTATTACTGTAAAAGCAAGTTTATTTTTTGCAGTGTAGTCTCAAACTTAAAGAAATGGAATTTTTCGTTGATGAATGATCTCTGATATTAAAATAATAATAATAATTAATTTAATGTATCAATGGAGCAAAGTACAATACTTGAGGGCTTAACCCGGGAAAACCTGAATTTTCCCCCCTCAAATTTACTTTTCCTCTTTCGTATATATTTATTTCCTTCCTTAGGATGATATAAAATGCTTTTGTTTTCTCCAATTCCTCCCTCAAACTGTCCAGTGGCGTAATATATTTGTTAAAAATTGTAACTTCAAGTTTTTCTCCTCCAAAAAGAGGTATTTTTGAAATAGCGATTACTGGTACCAAAAGGTCACCGCTATTACACTGTTTCCCAACCTTTTTGAGCTCATCGCCCCCTTCAAGACGCTGGCTGACACCTATCGCCCCCCCCCCTTTTTCTTCCTCGAAAAAACCATAAGTTAGCGCAAGTGAACATCGATATTTTTAAAATATTAGTACCTAACGTTAATTTGAAGTAAAATGTACGCAATAAAGCAATTATAACCAATCACTTTTAAACTAAAAATATTAATAAATAAATAAAATACCTTTATTTTTTTTCTTTCACAAAGCGAACTGATATTTGAAGGGTAACATTTAACTAAGCTCATCGACGTACTTTTCAAAAAGCAGAAGTACATTTTTCAAGAAATTATTTTCTTTTCTGCACTGAAATCTGGGGATTTAAAATCATTGAAACTATAAATTTGAAGGAAAATAAATTGAAAATCTGAAAATTGACAATGAATGACAAACTACTTCCTAACGTTCATCCCAAGGTAAGCTCTTGAACTTTAATTTGTTTCTTTCTTAACTTGTGATTAATTGTCGGAACTCTGAACAACCGGTATCGTACGTGTTTACAATTTCGGTTTTCACTACCTTTTTATTACTACTGTTTTTTCTTCTAAACACCCATCACCCTCATATC
>JAXGGA010012177.1:0-39670 GCA_038373865.1 Uloborus plumipes | reverse complement strand
ACCCACTTTGAGGCACGTGTTAATATTATCCGATTAAGCTAAAACTTTGCAATCTCATTTTCTAGTCCATTGGCACATTTTAGGGGGGTGCCTCAAAAGATTAGTTGAAAAAAAAATTTCCCTATGTTACTTGCAATTTCGAGGATTTGCGTTGCAGCCTGACTTGTGAAAATTCTGAAAAATATTTAATCATTTTTTTCGAAACTTTAAATAAGATTAGACTTAAAGAAAATAAAATTTCCTACAAAATGAGACCGAAATAAAGCTTCTAGGAAGAGTAGTTTTGGATTTACAGAGTAAAAACTACAATTTTTAGCTAAAAATCGCTGTTTTTCTTAACTTTACCCTCTTTGCGGCACGTGTTAATATTATCCAATTAAGCTAAAACTTTGCAAATCTCATTTCTAGCCCATTGGCACATTTTAGGGGGGTGCCGCAAAAGAAATTCGAAAATTGATTTTTTGTGACCACCTAATATACAGGCAACCAAAGTCATTATTTGTGAATGACGACACATTTGTAAATAGTATTGAAGTCTGATGATCATCAAAGTTCAAGTCTGTGGAAGTAACAAAGCACCTGATTTGATTGTTATTTAAGGGAACATATGTGTGATAACCTTGTATCTTTCACTGTTAAACAATATTCAAATCTTTCAGTCTGTGTGTTTTCCATTCGCTCAATTACAGCTGAAGAAACATACATATATGTTGTTTAACAGTGAAAGGTACAAGAGGTTATCACAGATATGTTTCCTTAAAGAATAATCAAATCAGGTGCTTTGTTACTTCCACAATCTTGAGCTTTGATGATCATCAGATTGAGAGAGATGAGAAGTGGTGGATGGAAAAAGTTGAAGACAAAAGTGAAGCTAACAATGATATTTTGGTGCAATTCTTTCATCCTTCTGGACCAAAAACTGCCTTTCAACTGTCAAAAAATGATACTGAGTGGGTACCCGCAAAGAAAATAGTACGTAAAGTTACTTCATTGGAACTTACAACGTTTTCTGGAAGAACACACAACATAAGTGATAAACTGTGCAATGAAATATCATGTTTGTTCAACTCTTTAACCAAAATTACAGCTGTCAAGTAGTTAAGAGTTAAACACAAAAGTATATTTAAGAAACATTAATGTGTGCAATAGTTTACACCAGTGGTTCTCAACGGGGGCGATACCGCCCCCCGGTGGGCGGTGGGAAGATGTTGAGGGGCGGTGAAACTATTTTGGGCGGCAGGGGGGCGGTGGACAGATTTTGGGCGGTAAGGGGGCGGTTGGTATATTTTCAAATGTGCTTGTGAGGACATGTTTTATGCGGGGTGGCAGGAAATCCTCATCTATTATATCACCAAGGGATTGCTTAAAATTTTATTTTCTGCGGATATCTTCCGAGCCCTGATCTTTCTCCCAACGTCATGAAGGATAACTTAAAATTTGACAATAGCACTTGAATTTGAGAGCCACCTAACTTGACCGACTTTTTATGTTGTTAGAGCATCCCCCTAACAACATCAAAGGTAGGTAGGTACACAATCGCATTTTTCACAGTGCAATGTGAAAAAAACTTCCGCAGAAAACTCTCGAACCTTGACTATTCCCTTTTCATCAACAAAAACAGTTAAAATTTTGCGTTTTTTATACTTCAATTTCGGAGAACATTAGCAGGAGCTCTGACTCCCTAACATTACTAAACTTAGCCTTTAAATAACTTCAATTACGAAAAATCTTAATCAGAGCCCTGTTTCTCCCTAGTTAATGTTACCAGAAAATTGTCAAAAATTACGTCAATTTTATATGCTTCACCGGGGGGCGGAATCTGAACTTCAGTGTCAACACCACGAAACCTAAAATTAAAGAAACTGCATTTTTTAGACTTCATTTTCGAAACAAATTTCGGGGGATATCCTCGATATTTCACCGCCGTCTTTACTCTGATGTCGCCAAAAGCATATTTATAACTTTTGTTACGTTACCTAACCTTCAAAGCAATAAATCAATCAAAAAGAATTTCTTTGAATTGAACCTATCTCGTGATTTGTAAATTCAACTTATGCTAGTTTTTTTTAATTAAAATTTGATTTATAATCTTTAAAGGTGACAGGTACGGGCTATAGTTTCAAGTCTTTGTCCCTCCTGGGAAAAATAGAAGGAACGGCTCTGTTATTGCCTTTCCTCAGTAAAATCCTATATCTGTAAATAATAAATAGGGGATGCGTATTGCATAGTTGCAAGTAAACAAGAGCAAGACTGTTTGGGATCGGACTGTTCAGGAACTATTTGAACGTAATTAATTATTCAAAATATATTGGTTTTCAAAAAAAAGTTGAAAACGATGCATTTTTATTTCAAACCATGTTGTTCTTACTTACCATAAAAATGGTTCACTCATTTAAGGCACTCATTAAGGCCCATTCTAGGCACTTGGTTGTTACTGACACAGTTTTTTAGAGGGGGAAAAATGCCCGCTTTTTCTAAAAATTATCTTAACGAAAAGAAAAATGACTATAGATTAAAAAAACTTATGCTTTTTAACTATCTGTTTGGGCAAAATTTTAGAGTTAAACCGGTCAAGAAAACTACTCCCCCTTCTTCACTTTTACATCCGTCCGCAAAGGGGGCGCTGAAAAAAATTTCAACCCTAAAGGGGGCGGTAGCTGTAAAAAGGTCGAGAACCACTGGTTTACACCATTGTAGTGCATAAAACATATGGGTAAGTTCAAGAACAGTAGTTCATTTTACGGTAGTACTAGTACTACTGTCGATTATTTTTTAAAAATAGATGTAATTAAAAGTGCATTGTTAACTTATATATTTCAGCATTATTTAACTTTGTCAGTTAAGATAATTTTAAGCCTTAGTTGCTAATTTAGCATTGCACGAGTGTATAAAAAAGGTAGCGTTTTTGTTGAAATTCGCAGCTCAATAACTCAAAACGCAGTTGAGTCTCAGTCATAATTTTTTTGTGAGATATTCTTATTAGTATTAGGAACATTTTATATAATTTTCATTTTTTTTCATTCAGTCCCTTTTCAGATATTGGCCTACAAAAATTGGCATTTTCGCGTTTTCCGCCATTTTTGAAGACCCGTAGAAAAAAAAGGAGTTCATTTTAAAGACTAAAACTTATGCTGCTGGTAGTATTATGAGTACTCAAACACACAAATAAAATAATATTGCTGAGTCTCTCTTCCTTCATAAAAATTTATGGTCTTAAAAATTACCAATTTCTACGTTTTTTCCTAGTTTTTCGAGAAAGATTTTGACCAACTTTCTTACATGATAGGGAAATTCAAAGAAAATGTATTTAAAGGTAATTTTATGCTGAACAAACTGGTTTTTAAATTATTTTGATATCTTTAAAAACGACTTGGCAATAAAATTTTTCGCAAACCCTGTTTTTCTATCAAATTTGTCAAATCGCCATTTTGAAATGGCTGCCAAATAAAAAATATAGCATGTAAATTTTTTTCAATTGCAGTTTTGTTCATGTCTACCCATAGGTAATCCATGATAAAAGAATCAGGAGAATTAAAAATGTTGAGCAACACGACTGGGTGATTTGAGATGGATTGACCCAAATACGTATATTTCACAATAAAATAAGATCATTTCTTATCCAATTTCTTCTTTTTAATATGTTTAAATTGCATTAATTAATATGTTTAAAGTTGATTATTAGATATTCGTTAATGAATATATCTGTGATTAAGGCACTTTTTAATGCATTCTTGGTTTAAATGCAGTTTGAAACGACAAGTATATGGGATCCCGGATAATGGAACATCCTGCTTATTAGAATAATTTTTCGTGGCAAATTGGCGATTCCATTAAGCGGGCTCGACTGTACTTAATTTTACTGCTGTAATAATTCTTATAAAGTTTTGCTGTGTTTTTAATGTACCGTAAAGCTCATTACAATTTATATTACTGCCGTTCATTGTAAACATTATCTTCCTGTTTTTAAACTGTGTATTTGTTTGCTAAATAGAATAACATTTGGTTACATCTTTTTGTACGAAAAAAAAAAGTCAAGCAAATTTCAAAAGATAAATGTCAGTGACTAATAGTACCTGAACACTTACATAAGGAAAAGTTTGAGAAATGCGTATGTATAGTAAAATCATTTTCAAGGAGCTACCCACTTTTACAATGAATTGACTGTCACAATGATTCCTGCTCTTTCTGAATAGAACACTAACATTACGCTTCAGAACAGAAAAACAGTAGGATTTAATCAATTTACTTATCATTCTTTCGCACATGTTTTGTTTGACTTTATTTTTTTCTGAAAGTAATGTTTCATTTTGTAAAATGTTGCCTCTAGCTCAGAAAACGGGACTTTAGCCGTCCCGTATCAATGTTTCACGGGAAGCGGGACAATTTTTCAAAATACGGGACTGTCCGTTGAAATCCGGGACGACTGGCAACCCTGATTGGAACACATGTTAAAATTTTTATTTTTTTCAAAAATACAAGACGGTATATTTATGAAGAATTTATTTGTGTGATCAGGGAGTTTTGTTCCGAATCTCCCCACTGTTCCTAAAACCCCGTTTTAGGGTAACACTTTGACACTTCTTTTATTTACAAAACAAAATATGAACAAAATCCATTCGTCTTGCGTTATTTTTCGAGAAAATGTCAAACTTTTTCTTTAATGTCTGAACGACTGTATAGTATTTTTTTCTTCAATGAAATCATTGAAAGTGCATTTAATGAACTTGCTTAAAAGAAAAGTTTTTAATCCTTTCAAAGTTGAAAAACAACATTCAGGTTTTGATGTAGAGTCAACAGAGAAAATTTGAGGTTATGAATTTCGCTCACGGTCACAGAACGTATTTCTTGAGGTTCCATTATAGATCTGTAACACATGAAGCAAAAATCTTGCTTAGAGTAGGAGAATCTTCTGTAGATCGTTCTCTTGAAAAGAACTGCTTCAAATGTACTGCCTCTATGTGCATATCAGGGTGACTAATAACCAATGAGCGCATATTCATTTAATGTGAAAAATGACACTAAAAAGCACAGTGCCACTTTTTTAGGTGCCATCTAGTGATGCTAGCTTAAAATATTTATAAATGATCTCAGATTAGGTATAATTTTTATGGTAAAAATCAATTACTTCTAGAAAATATAAATAAATTAATAAACACATATGAGTACAAAAGTAGAGGATACTGCAGTTCCACAGTACCTACCTATACACGAGTCGCTGCTGGATTTAATATTCCAGGAGTCAGGCAATTAAATTTATTATTTGAAGTTAAAAATCAACGTAAATAAAGCACAAATAAGGTAGAAAGTACAGCAAATAGCTATTTCAAGGCTACAATGGAGAACCTTTCTCAGTGCAAGAAGCTCAGCAAACAACATGAAAGCTGTAAGAGAACTGAGAGCAAAGCACGTGGGCCCCGGTATTTATAACAAATGGGCCAGTGCGCTTGAACTCACAACAGGAGCGGGAAAACACCGACCAATCAGCGAAACAGCCAGGAAAGCGAAGAAATGGGGAAGAGAGCAAAGGAAAGTAGGGGAAAGAAAAAGCGCGCGGGAGAAAAAACACTAGAAGACGAAATTATAAAAATTGCTTCCAGATGTCAGGGAAAATTGGAACACTGGAAAAATCATTCACCAGAGAATGGGAATTTTTCCAAATATAGTAAGCTTCCCAAACATCGAGGTCATAAACTGACGAACATTTACAAATAATTCTAGCCGAAGAAAAATCAAAGCAGTGACCAGAAGTCCAACAATGCTGAGCAATGGAAGAGCGTGCCAGTTCTTTATGTTTAACATAATTTTCATGCTCTTTCAAACAGTGCTTAAGAGGCCGCTTAGTCTGGCCTACATAGCTAAGTCCACATTTGCAAGAGATGCTATAAATGCCCCAGTTGCTTTGGCAATCAATGGGATGCTTCAAGTTTGTAAACTTGATTTTGTTCACAGGAGAGAAAGAAATATCGAAACCAAACTTTTTCAAAATCTTTGCAACTTGATGACTTATTTTTGGATAAAAAGGCAAAACAATGGTGTAACCAACCTTAGAATCGGAAACCTTGCTAGAATGAGAGGGCTTTATTAGCCTATTATATATAGAATCAATAATCTTGGGCAAGTAACCCCGATCAAAAGCCACAGCTTTTAAATAAGAAAGCTCAGTATTTAAAGAACTGGATGAAGAACAGATATTTAAAGCACGAAGCACAAAAGCCTTAAATGAGGCCAACTTTTGGTTTCGGGGATCAGAAGAGTAGTTGTGAGAAGGTAGTGTAACAGCAAAAGGCTTTCGATACACTGAAGTCATAAAATCGTTATTACTTTTAGTAATCAAAACATCCAAGAATGAAAGAGAACTTTCCATTTCCATTTCAATAGTGAATTGGATGCAAGGATCGATAGAATTAAGAGTGGAAAGTAAAAGCTCATTATTAACTTGGTTTTGGTCAAGCAAAACAAAGCAATCGTCAACATAACGAACATAGAACGGAAACTTTATGGTTTCAAAAAGTTTTACCTCAAAGTAGTGCATATAAATGTCACTTAAAAGAGGGCTCAAAGGATTACCCATCGCTAAACCTTCGGACATGCGATAGTAAACCCCATCAAATACAAAAATATTCTGCTCAAGACAAGCACAAGTAAAAAAAACAAGTTCATCAACCTCAAAACTAGAAAAATGATGTTCCTGGAGTCTCAATTTGAGACAATCCAGTGCTCCAATAACAGGTACATTAGTAAAAAGTGATTTCACGTCGAAAGAAGCCATCGTTACGCCGTGAGGCTTAAAGCAACGTAACTTCTGAACAAAGTCAATGGAATTTTTAACAGTGAAAGAATTGCTGGTCAAGAGAGGAGAAAAAATGGAAACTAAATGCTTCGCTAGTTTGTAAGAAGCCGTGCCAATGTTTGAAACAATTGGCCTAAGAGGAACGTTTGGTTTATGGACCTTTGGTAAAGCATAAAATCGGGCATAGTGTGCAACAGAAGGAATCAAACACCTTTTTGAAGAATCACTCATGATAGGAGAAGCCTTCACAATGTTTCTAATCAAGTTGACCTCTTTAGTACTCGGGTCTTTATAAAGTGTCACATATGGACCAACTTCAATTAAATCCTTACATTTATCCAAATATGAGCTTTTGTCCAGAATAACAACTTGACCTCCTTTGTCAGCCTTAGTGACTACTATATCAGGATCGGAACATAAACCTTTTACCGAAAACTTAGCATGCTTGCTGAAAGTATTTGAAGTCAATTTAGCATTAAAATCCACAGTATTGGCAATGAGATGCCTAATAGAATCCTTTTGAGAAGCAGTAAGAGCACTAAATCTAAAGGCTTTCTCAATTGGAGCAACCAATTTGGGAAATGAAGGTTTTGAAGAAGAAGCAAAATTGTTATTCAGTTTGAGAGCATTGAGCTGATCCGAATTCAAGAGCTTAGAAGAAAGATTGAGGACCGCATTCTGATTCACCTTTGGTAAAACATCAGACGAATGATCACCATTATTAGCACAAAGAGATTTCCACTTTTTCTGAAGAGTAGTCCTATGTTTAAAAGTAGACTGAAGAACCCTATTCCAACTTTTCCTATCAACCGAATCAAAATCCAAGTCAGAATTCAAAAGTTTTAGATGCAAAGAAAACAACTCATTTTCAATATGAGAAGTTTTCTTCCGAGTTTCCTGAATAATAGCTCTTAACAGAGCCAACTTAGAACGAAAAAGCACTTTGCTAATTTTAGGAGAGGAAGAAAGGTTACAACTCAAAGAAATAAACTTTGGAATTATTCCCCTACGTTTACAACCACAGAGAAAGGACAAATGATCCAAAAACCTGTACTTTTTCAGTCTAAGACTACAAAACCTGTTGATTTCCGACATAATGAGTTCAGAAAATTCAAAAGAGTGACCAAGGGCCCGTTTAAGTTAAAGTTAAATGAAAAATGATCAAATAAGCTTTGTGCTGAACTATATTTGAAGTTAAAAATCAATGTAAATAAAGCACAAATAAGGTAGAAAGTACAGCAAATAGCTATTTCAAGGCTACAATGGAGCCCCTTCCTCAGTGCAAGAAGCTCAGCAAACAACATGAAAGCTGTAAGAGAACTGAGCGCAAAGCACGTGGGCCCCGGTATTTATAACAAATGGGCCAGTGCGCTTGAACTCACGACAGGAGCGGGAAAACACCGACCAATCAGCGATCAGCGAAACAGCCAGGAGAGCGAAGAAATGGGGAAAAGAGCAAAGGAAAGTAGGGGAAAGAAAAAGCGCGCGGGAGAAAAAACACTAGAAGACGAAATTATAAAAATTGCTTCCAGATGTCAGGGAAAAATGGAACACTGGAAAAATCATTCACCAGAGAATGGGAATTTTTCCAAATATAGTAAGCTTCCCAAAAATCGAGGTCATAAACTGACGAACATTTACAAATAATTCTAGCCGAAGAAAAATCAAAGCAGTGACCAGAAGTCCAACAATGCTGAGCAATGGAAGAGCGTGCCAGTTCTTTATGTTTAACATAATTTTCATGCTCTTTCAAACAGTGCTTAAGAGGCCGCTTAGTCTGGCCTACATAGCTAAGTCCACATTTGCAAGAGATGCTATAAATGCCCCAGTTGCTTTGGCAATCAATGGGATGCTTCAAGTTTGTAAACTTGATTTTGTTCACAGGAGAGAAAGAAATATCGAAACCAAACTTTTTCAAAATCTTTGCAACTTGATGACTTATTTTTGGATAAAAAGGCAAAACAATGGTGTAACCAACCTTAGAATCGGAAACCTTGCTAGAATGAGAGGGCTTTATTAGCCTATTATATATAGAATCAATAATCTTGGGCGAGTAACCCCGATCAAAAGCCACAGCTTTTAAATAAGAAAGCTCAGTATTTAAAGAACTGGATGAAGAACAGATATTTAAAGCACGAAGCACAAAAGCCTTAAATGAGGCCAACTTTTGGTTTCGGGGATCAGAAGAGTAGTTGTGAGAAGGTAGTGTAACAGCAAAAGGCTTTCGATACACTGAAGTCATAAAATCGATATTACTTTTAGTAATCAAAACGTCCAAGAATGAAAGAGAACTTTCCATTTCCATTTCAATAGTGAATTGGATGCAAGGATCAATAGAATTAAGAGTGGAAGGTAAAAACTCGATATTAACTTCGTTTTGGTCAAGCAAAACAAAGCAATCGTCAACATAACGAACATAGAACGGAACTTTATGGTTTCAAAAAGTTTTACCTCAAAGTAGTGCATATAAATGTCACTTAAAAAGGGCTCAAAGGATTACCCATCGCTAAACCTTCGGACACGCGATAGTAAACCCCATCAAATACAAAAATATTCTGCTCAAGACAAGCACAAGTAAAAAAAACAAGTTCATCAACCTCAAAACTAGAAAAATGATGTTCCTGGAGTCTCAATTTGAGACAATCCAGTGCTCCAATAACAGGTACATTAGTAAAAAGTGATTTCACGTCGAAAGAAGCCATCGTTACGCCGTGAGGCTTAAAGCAACGTAACTTCTGAACAAAGTCAATGGAATTTTTAACAGTGAAAGAATTGCTGGTCAAGAGAGGAGAAAAAATGGAAACTAAATGCTTAGCTAGTTTGTAAGAAGCCGTGCCAATGTTTGAAACAATTGGCCTAAGAGGAACGTTTGGTTTATGGACCTTTGGTAAAGCATAAAATCGGGCATAGTGTGCAACAGAAGGAATCAAACACCTTTTTGAAGAATCACTCATGATAGGAGAAGCCTTCACAATGTTTCTAATCAAGTTGACCTCTTTAGTACTCGGGTCTTTATGAAGTGTCACATATGGACCAACTTCAATTAAATCCTTACATTTATCCAAATATGAGCTTTTGTCCAGAATAACAACTTGACCTCCTTTGTCAGCCTTAGTGACTACTATATCAGGATCGGAACATAAACCTTTTACCGAAAACTTAGCATGCTTGCTGAAAGTATTTGAAGTCAATTTAGCATTAAAATCCACAGTATTGGCAATGAGATGCCTAATAGAATCCTTTTGAGAAGCAGTAAGAGCACTAAATCTAAAGGCTTTCTCAATTGGAGCAACCAATTTGGGAAATGAAGGTTTTGAAGAAGAAGCAAAATTGTTATTCAGTTTGAGAGCATTGAGCTGATCCGAATTCAAGAGCTTAGAAGAAAGATTGAGGACCGCATTCTGATTCACCTTTGGTAAAACATCAGACGAATGATCACCATTATTAGCACAAAGAGATTTCCACTTTTTCTGAAGAGTAGTCCTATGTTTAAAAGTAGACTGAAGAACCCTATTCCAACTTTTCCTATCAACCGAATCAAAATCCAAGTCAGAATTCAAAAGTTTTAGATGCAAAGAAAACAACTCATTTTCAATATGAGAAATTTTCTTCCGAGTTTCCTGAATAATAGCTCTTAACAGAGCCAACTTAGAACGAAAAAGCACTTTGCTAATTTTAGGAGAGGAAGAAAGGTTACAACTCAAAGAAATAAACTTTGGAATTATTCCCCTACGTTTACAACCACAGAGAAAGGACAAATGATCCAAAAACCTGTACTTTTTCAGTCTAAGACTACAAAACCTGTTGATTTCCGACATAATGAGTTCAGAAAATTCAAAAGAGTGACCAAGGGCCCGTTTAAGTTAAAGTTAAATGAAAAATGATCAAATAAGCTTTGTGCTGAACTATATTTGAAGTTAAAAATCAATGTAAATAAAGCACAAATAAGGTAGAAAGTACAGCAAATAGCTATTTCAAGGCTACAATGGTGCCCCTTCCTCAGTGCAAGAAGCTCAGCAAACAACATGAAAGCTGTAAGAGAACTGAGCACAAAGCACGTGGGACCCGGTATTTATAACAAATGGGCCAGTGCGCTTGAACTCACGACAGGAGCGGGAAAACACCGACCAATCAGCGATCAGCGAAACAGCCAGGAGAGCGAAGAAATGGGGAAGAGAGCAAAGGAAAGTAGGGGAAAGAAAAAAGCGCGGGAGAAAAAACACTAGAAGACGAAATTATAAAAATTGCTTCCAGATGTCAGGGAAAAATGGAACACTGGAAAAATCATTCACCAGAGAATGGGAATTTTTCCAAATATAGTAAGCTTCCCAAAAATCGAGGTCATAAACTGACGAACATTTACAAATAATTCTGGCCGAAGAAAAATCAAAGCAGTGACCAGAAGTCCAACAATGCTGAGCAATGGAAGAGCGTGCCAGTTCTTTATGTTTAACATAATTTTCATGCTCTTTCAAACAGTGCTTAAGAGGCCGCTTAGTCTGGCCTACATAGCTAAGTCCACATTTGCAAGAGATGCTATAAATGCCCCAGTTGCTTTGGCAATCAATGGGATGCTTCAAGTTTGTAAACTTGATTTTGTTCACAGGAGAGAAAGAAATATCAAAACCAAACTTTTTCAAAATCTTTGCAACTTGATGACTTAATTTTGGATAAAAAGGCAAAACAATGGTGTAACCAACCTTAGAATCAGAAACCTTGCTAGAATGAGAGGGCTTTATTAGCCTATTATATATAGAATCAATAATCTTGGGCGAGTAACCCCGATCAAAAGCCACAGCTTTTAAATAAGAAAGCTCAGTATTTAAAGAACTGGATGAAGAACAGATATTTAAAGCACGAAGCACAAAAGCCTTAAATGAGGCCAACTTTTGGTTTCGGGGATCAGAAGAGTAGTTGTGAGAAGGTAGTGTAACAGCAAAAGGCTTTCGATACACTGAAGTCATAAAATCGTTATTACTTTTAGTAATCAAAACGTCCAAGAATGAAAGAGAACTTTCCATTTCCATTTCAATAGTGAATTGGATGCAAGGATCGATAGAATTAAGAGTGGAAGGTAAAAACTCGATATTAACTGGGTAATCCTTTGAGCCCTATTTTAAGTGACATTTATATGCACTACTTTGAGGTAAAACTTTTTGAAACCATAAAGTTTCCGTTCTATGTTCGTTATATTGACGATTGCTTTGTTTTGCTTGACCAAAACCAAGTTAATAATGAGCTTTTACTTTCCACTCTTAATTCTATCGATCCTTGCATAAAATTCACTATTGAAATGGAAAGTTCTCTTTCATTCTTGGACGCTTTGATTACTAAAAGTAATAACGATTTTATGACTTCAGTGTATCGAAAGCCTTTTGCTGTTACACTATTTTCTCACAACTACTCTTCTCATCCTCGAAACCAAAAGTTGGCCTCATTTAAGGCTTTTGTGTTTCGTGCTTTAAATATCTGTTCTTCATCCAGTTCTTTAAATACTGAGCTTTCTTATTTAAAAGCTGTGGCTTTTGATCGGGGTTACTCGCCCAAGATTATTGATTCTATATATAATAGGCTAATAAAGCCCTCTTATTCTAGCAAGGTTTCAGATTCTAAGGTTGGTTACACCATTGTTTTGCCTTTTTATCCAAAAATAAGTCATCAAGTTGCAAAGATTTTGAAAAAGTTTGGTTTCGATATTTCTTTCTCTCCTGTGAACAAAATCAAGTTTACAAACTTGAAGCATCCCATTGATTGCCAAAGCAACTGGGGCATTTATAGCATCTCTTGCAAATGTGGACTTAGCTATGTAGGCCAGACTAAGCGGCCTCTTAAGCACTGTTTGAAAGAGCATGAAAATTATGTTAAACATAAAGAACTGGCATGCTCTTCCATTGCTCAGCATTGTTGGACTTCTGGTCACTGCTTTGATTTTTCTTCGGCTAGAATTATTTGTAAATGTTCGTCAGTTTATGACCTCGATTCTTGGGAAGCTTACTATATTTGGAAAAATTCCCAATCTCTGGTGAATGATTTTTCCAGTGTTCCAATTTTCCCTGACATCTGGAAGCAATTTTTATAATTTCGTCTTCTAGTGTTTTTTCTCCCGCGCGCTTTTTCTTTCCCCTACTTTCCTTTGCTCTTTTCCCCATTTCTTCGCTCTCCTGGCTGTTTCGCTGATCGCTGATTGGTCGGTGTTTTCCCGCTCCTGTCGTGAGTTCAAGCGCACTGGCCCATTTATTATAAATACCGGGGCCCACGTGCTTTGCGCTCAGTTCTCTTACAGCTTTCATGTTGTTTGCTGAGCTTCTTGCACTGAGGAAGGGGCTCCATTGTAGCCTTGAAATAGCTGTTTGCTGTACTTATTACCTTATTCATGCTTTATTTACGTTGATTTTTAACTTCAAATATAGTTCAGCACAAAGCTTGTTTGATCATTTTTCATTTAATTAAATTTATTACTTAAAGATGTAGTTGTCATCCTTTTAATTTTCTATTTTTTCCTTACTGTTCTTTTAAACAAGAGATTGCTTTCACAATGGTTGTGCTTTGCCCTAAATCTTTGATTTCCAGGAGAAGGTTATAAATAATTTTAGAGCTCCAAGTTTCACTATGAAATTTATTAAAATGATTCACTATGAAATTAATTATTATCTTAAATAATAACAATTATTTAAGACCCTAAAAACTTAAAATGTCTGAATTGAGAAATAAATTTAACATGTATCCTTTAGGCAAGTACAGTAAGTCCCAAAAATTGGAATTAATGTGGACTGAAGGGTGGCCAATTTTGAAAATGCTATGTTTTCAGGATTGGATTGGATTAAAAAAGAATAAGTACAAGTGTTTCCTCCAAAAAATTACAGTATTATACTCGTATGGAGTTTGCTTGAGAATTAAACTGAGAATAAATGGCTATAACAAGGGTTTAAAGCTATATGTGTGTTTACAGTGTGCTCTTTCAAATTGTACAAGCTTTTGTAGGTGGCTTTTTCAGATCACAGCAAAACATTTGTATTTATTTTTCAATAACAATGAAAATGCTTCAATATTTTGTGCTCTTACTTCAACAACCTGCCATTCTGGTGAAAGGGCGATATGTTTCGATTTCATTTTCTGAACGGGCCATTAAAAATTTGACTTGAATCTGAATTTTTATCACAAATTTTTCTAATTTTTTGTGTTAGAACTATTTTTCAATGGAGAATTTTTCCCCAATTACAGTATTTGGAAAAAAAAAATTACTAGGATTTCAGTATGACCTTTATAACGCAATTCTTCATAAACCACATAACTTTTCAGAAGTAAGCAATAAGTTTTGCAGGTAAAAAAAGCTGTTCAGTCTTAAAAACATAAAAATTTTCAGGCAAAATAAATCTTAAAACACTCTTTCATCCTTCCATCTTTTGGATGAAAATTAGGATTCACAGTAAGAAGAAGTAACAGATTGTTCTTGAAACTGCAACTGTTATGCAAACAATGAAGCTGGCAGAAGTGCAGGACAATTCACTATATATTTTTAATTGTAAAACATGGTTATTTGTGAATGATGCATAATTAGTACTTTAATACTCACAGCAGTTAAAACTTATTTCATCAAAATTTTTAGACTTAAAATATATTTTACTGTCGGATTTAGATTAGTTAATTTTCTAATGATTAATTACATGACCCATTAGCTAGAAGATAGTTTTATGCGATTACTGGAGGAAGAATCCTTACAAATTGCAACACAACTTTAGAGAGTGCCAACCTAGGATTTTGGAAACTAATTTGGTATTGAAATATGGAGGAAAGGAGAGAATGATTGGTAAGTTAATATTGTTGATTGCTAGCATAACTCTGAATTTTTTGCAAAATGTTTAAATAAGATTATAAAACCATCGCTTTCAATATGTACTACACGAAAGTATTCAAATGTAGCAACTAATTTGGAGCAAAGTTTTTTTTTTTAAATCAACTCTTAATGCAGCAACTAATATGGGGCAGGAGGTAATTACATATTTTTTGCTTCATCTATGTACGCTTCATTTTAATAAATTGTCAAGAGCATTTAGAAACTTATACCTCTTGCTTTAAATCCTTAGCAGCACGCAAAACTTGTAGAATAGCAGCTTCTAAATCTTCTGTAGGAGATGTTACTCCCGCTTGATCCTATAAAAAATAAGCAAGAAGTAGCCAGTGAAAATTAAGACCTAACACCATGATGGATTTGATACCTATAAAAAATGTATTAAGCATGATTGCTGACTCATTTCAGTCAGTCAGAAGAGAATTGTTTATAATGCTAAAGATACAAAGGATTTTTTTGCTTCTGGTTTTTTTTTTTTTTTTTTTTTTTTTTTTTGCATTCATTGAATCCAATGAAAGTATGCTAATAATTATAATTTTGTTATTGTTTTTAAAATAAGCCCAATAAAAATTGTTTTGGAAACCCATTTTTGAATGGCATGCAAAAGTTAAGTAATGAACTAGTTTACGCTCACAAAACATTTCTTGAATATTAATAAATACCTAGCCAGCCTGCTTTGAACCTGAAAAAAGAAAAATAAGAAAGAAATATAATTTTTTGTAAAATTTTTATTAAAAAAATAAATTCCAAATATTTTACTGGATTACAAAGGAAATGTTGCATAATGAGTCAGTAAGTGTCCATGAAATGTTTTATCGATTTTGTCGAATATTAAACCCTGCCTTTCTTTAATCAAAAAACGGGTAAAAATGAAAAAAATATCTATTGTTCTAAAACATCAGCATAGAAAGTATTTTCCAAAATCAATTCAGTATCTGATTAATTAAATAGCACTATTAATCATAGTAATTATACAATTATTATGCAAAAGCATCCTATATTTTCAGGACTTATTTGAAAAGAAATTATTTTTCTTTAAAAATTTTACAAATTAGTAACTTTAATAATATGCCTTGTATATTGACTATCAGGTGTTCGAATAACATTGGGACTTTTTGTCTAGTGCTGGGAATTATTTGATAGCTTGAAGTTTAGCACGAATGTCTTCATGTCATGCAGTTTCACCAAACTGTCAATGCAGTTTAAGATATGTGTTTTACCGAACATTTAACAGCCTGCATGTGGGAGCTTACAGGAAAATTTGACTCTGTAAGCTGATTTTCCTACATTTCTGTCAAGTCTTATCAGAGAGAATTTTAAGAGGTAGCTCTGTAACAGCACAGTTTGACTAATCAACTACATGAACATAATCAGCTGCTTCGAAATCCATTAGAGGAGGTTTAAAGAATGACGCACCATTTGCGCTCTTATTTATAGCACCAAGAACGCGTCTAAGTATCAGCTCTTGAATGCATTTTTTACACAACAAACATCATTGAAAACAATAATTTTGAAAACTTTCTAGTACTTCGAACATCCCGATACAAAGCCATGAGTTGACCGCTCTATATGAGCAATAAAAAACATTATTTTCTTACCTGTGACACAGGATTTTTTTTTTCTTTGGTCCACCTATTTGTGCATCCATATGCTAATCAAGAAATAACCATATTTTCAATCTATTTAATCGCAAATTTGCAAAAAAAACTTGAAAATTTTTGCCATATGTCAACGGATTTACTATAGCCCGCTATACAATCTTGTCAATGTTCTGCCAAACTGGTTTTGAAACACTATGCTGTATTCCTCTGCGCGGACCGCAAGCTTCCATACTGAAGCATTGGAAGTCCTCTCTCCTCTTAGCAAGGGTAATTGTAAGTTCATGAAAAAATACCTGAAAGTTTTAAAGAGAAAATGTCTGTGCGGGAGGGGGGGGGGCTTTTTTTTTAAACCAAGGTCCCTATTACTTAAGCAACCTTAATTTTATTATTATACATATTTTATAATTAATTACCTTTCATAAACAAGACACATTTCATATACTCAAATAGTTTTTAGTCAAAATATTGTGCATGCATTTGATTAAACTGTAAATGAGTAATTAAGTTACTTTTGAGCTGGTGTTGTACAAATTATCTATAAAAAACAGATTTTAAAGAGAAAATAAAAGTCTAACAGAATTACTGTTTGTTGTACGAAAATATTTATAAAGTAATGAAAGTTAAATTTGTAACTGAAAATATGGAAAAAAATTTATAGATGCAGTACCTACAAATCTAATCAAAACAATATGACCTGAGTCAATGATTTCATATTTATTAATACTGAAGTAAAATACTATTTAAAGGTGTTATGTACACTGCTCGACATTGAAAATGCAACACCAAGAAGGAGTGGTCAGAAATTGATGAAATTTGGTAAGAAGACAGAGACAGCATGGAACAATAAGTGATATTTATTTCAAAATAAATAAACAAAATTTAGAGCGGGGACGGCGTCGGCTCAGTAAGAAGTAGGACCACCGCGGACAGCGATGCACGAAGAAAAACGTCTAGGCATGGAGTCAATAAGCCTGCGGATGGTGTCCTGAGGGATGGCACTCCATTCCCTTTCAACCATTTGCCACAGTTCGTCCTCTGAACGAGGCAGTGACAGGTTCTGCAAACGGCGTTCAATCACGTCCCACACATGTTCGATTGGTGACAAGTCAGGAGAGTATGGTGGCCAGGAAAGCATCTGTACACCTCGTAGAGCATGTTGGCTGATTCGAGCACTGTGAGGCGGGGCGTTATCCTGTTGAAAAATTGCATTTGGCAGACCCTGAAGGTAGGGGATTGCCACCGGCCGCAGTACATTATCTACATACCGTTGGGCCGTCATAGTGCCCCGAATACGAACTAGAGGTGATACGGAATTGTATGCAATAGCGCCCCAAACCATTATGCCACGTTGTTGCTCTGTGGGGCGTTCCACAGTTACTGCTGGATTTGATCTTTCTCCATGTCGACGCCACACACTTATGCGATGACTATCGCTGGACAAACAGAAGCGGGATTCATCTGAGAACACAACGGTTTGCCATTCTGCCATCCACGTCGCTCTGGTCCGGCACCATTCCAAACGTTGGAGTCTGTGCTGTGAGGTCAATGGCAGTCTTCTTAGCGGGCGCCGTGATTGCAGGCCACGTGCAACCAGTCGACGGGAAATGGTGCTGGTCGACACAGGAACATCCAGGGTACCTTGCACGTGCTGCAGAATCGACGTACAAGTGACTTTAGGGACCGCCACAGCTTGTCCGTGAATCCGTCGATCCAAGCGGTCTGACGTCACTCTGGCTGCACCTGCATCCCTCAATGTGGCTACATTTCCTCTTTCCAACCATCTCCGACACAGCCGATGCACAGTGCTTGCATCCATGTGGATATCAGCTGCAATTTGACGTATGGACCGACCTCCCCTTCTCGGTCCGATCACCATACCCCTTGTAAAGTCGTCTATATGCTGGAAGTGTCTTCGTTGAGGACGGCGTGGCATTTCCTCCTATCACACGTATCCTTCGAGACAAAAACCAAATTTCTCCGATAATTAGTCTGGCAGAAAAACCAACATGAACATAGCCCACTTTTCAACTTCATTCTCTTATATCTTACTTCACGTGCGTCGGAGAGCTGCGCATTTCATATCATTTGCATAACTCAGTGACGTGCGTCTACGGTAAAATTTGCATGAATTTCTGACCACTCCTTCTTGGTGTTGCATTTTCAATGTCGAGCAGTGTATGTGTTAAAAAACTTAAATAGTTGAAACAAAAATAAAATTCAGCATTTAAGTTTTTGACATTAAACATTCTTAAAGAGCATGTAATTTTGTTTAAAACTCTTTATTTTAATGATTTAATTGAAATAAAAAGAAATGTCATTTGTTTACTTTTCAATAGGAAATAACAAGCATCGAAAATGAGAAATATCTGATTCTCACAGTGGATGTAAAGAGATTGCAAATTTCAAAATTAAGGCATCAAAAGTATGAAAATGTTATACATAAGAATTCAAATAAACTTACTTCACATTTACAATTAAAAGCTCTACAATGAACATTATTTTTAATATCCACATAATTGAAACCAAAATAAAACTAAATCTGAGCTTCAAATTTTAACTTTTTGATTTCCATAATGGACACAGAAATTCTCTCGAAATGTTTTAATTTATGATTTTTTAATATAAATAAAAAGATTTTTCATTAACTTGTCTCCTAACTAAGGGTAATAAGCATCAAAAATGAGAAAAATTGGATTCTAATATTGGATGCAAATCCATTGGATTTTTTTAAATAAAGGCATCAAAATAAAAAAGATGCAAAAAAAAATGTATTAAAGTAAAAAAAGTAGAATGACATCTTAACATTTCTATTCGATGAATATTATTAATAATTATCGGTACAATAACCGAAACTTGAAAAAGCAAAAAAAAAAAAAATATCGGAGGTGGGAAGATAAAAGCAAAATTAAAAATATCTTATTTCCAGTATTTTCGAATACAAAAATACCAGAATCAGTCAAGAAAATACTGAATTGGTAAAATACCGGAACACAATCACACCTGTCTTAGTTTGTAAAGCTCAATGAGTGCAGCATCATTGGTTTTTATGCAACATCTAAAAGGACATATTGAAAAGACAGATTTTTCAAAGAGTTGATAGACAAGAAAAGGTCAATATGCATTGTCTGACTGAAGCTTCATTAAGTTCAAAAATTTTCGTAACTTTGCAACAGATGAAATTGTCAGTCGTGTGTTTTTTTTTTTTTTTTTTGAGTTATATTTTTCAAAGCATTACAACAAGTAACTCTTGGAAAGGGAAATTCCTGTGAATAGTAATGATGTCTGAAAAAAAGAGGATGTTTCGAAAACGCATGAAATGAAGAGCTGAGAAAAAACATTTCTGATGATTGAAGAAAGGAGATTTCAAGAGAGATACAGCAGCAAATGAATTAAACATTTGTTTTGGGAAACAAAGTTACAATGCCAAAACAAAACTCAAAGTTTATTAAATGAATATTTTTTTTAATTAATTAGATTCCTACTTATACATTATCATTATTTTATACATAACAAAATGAGAAGTAACTCATTTAAAATGTAACAAAGTAAATAAAACCAATTTGTATTAATTGTCACAGAGTATGATATTACGTTTTCAATTAATACTGTAATTTTGTATTAGTTTTACTGCTATTAACTCAAAAAGAAAAATTGCAAAATAAAGTCCTCCCAAACGCGAACACTTCCCAATAACAGTCAAAACATCTGGCCCTATGACATTACATTATTTGTATGCATTACTGTACATGAAAAACATATCCAAAGCATATTTACCAAAGTAACACCAACTCTGAGAAGTTGATTCAATTCAAGCTTTAATCTATCACACAATAAAAGGACTTTTTCTCTGTGAGCATTAGATGTGTAGGCAGAGTCTGTAAAATCTTGAATCCTTTCCATAACGCTATCCAAGGCACTCGTAAGTCGTTCGCGATACATTGGACCTACTAAAGTCATACGAGTAATTTCAACAATATCCTGTAAAGAAAAGTTTCAAAATCAAATGAGAAGCTAGAACTTGACTAGCACATATTTAGGATTTAAAAATGCACATCTTAAAACGAGCTGAAAAATCTAAGACTTATTGCTTAAGACAACTACTGCATGTCAGATTAATTACATGACCTATTACGATTTTCCTTGAAAATTTTGACTTTGTCTTTTTTTTCTTCTCTGTTTCATTTTTGTAACAAAAACTACATGCCGAAGCAATGTAAGGTTTATGGATGTGATCTGTTATAAACACCTATGAAGCAAAACTGCTGTATAGTCCAGTCAAACTAACGAAAAAATACCCTTAACCTGGCCAAAATTGCAACAGAAGGTTTTTCAACTGTTTTCAAATCAGTAACTCTTACATAACCTATCCAAAATCGACCAAAATTGGATCACGGGAACACCCCCAAAATCTGATTTGAAAATGGGGGGCTAGTAGTAATTATCTTCAAAATTAATAAGTCTCTTGTTTAAAGCATATAAAAAAACACATTTAGCCTTTGCAACTGGAATAATTATAGGCAAAGCGGCTTCGTTAATGTTTGTGTCACAAAAACTGGTTAGAACCTCGATAATCCGTCACTTGGATAATTTGACCATCCCGATAAGTCGACACATTTGTTTCTCTGTCTGATACAATTTTATGTTTATATAGATTGAAAAAGGAAATTGGTTACACCACATATTTTAATAGGTAATTATCCTTAGTCTACTACTATACAAACTAGAGGTTGAAAAGCTGAGGCCCGCGGGTTGTATTTATGGCCCATATTAATTCGCGATCCATTCTGCCGCCAAAAAGTAAGAAAGAAAAAAGAAGAAAAAAAACTTAAAAATGGAAAAAACATGTACTTTTTAATTCAAAAGAACTTTCTTTCATGAACGTGTGAATATCTTGAAGATAACGACGAAGAGCACCTAGTTATTGGAGATCTCATTTCAAAAATGGAGGAATATCTTGAAGGAAGCCGGAGCAACACTTACGAACGTAAACAAATGAAGAGAAAACTTTTAGAGCACTATGGGGAAAAAATCATGATTTCAAGCAAAGAGAAAATCTGACATGGTTACTCTGCGAGAGACAGCACAAGAAATTCTTCGAAGTTACCATGCGAAGCCAAAGTGCTGCGATATTGAGTTGCAGAAAATTCAGTTAATAGAAGCTGCTGCAAAAATAATTAGAAGAGATGTAAAAGCCCTCAACTATTCTACAAGAATGTTTATCCATCACCTGAAGAATTCACGGAGGAGCGAGCTTTAGATTTCATTCCTAGCAGTTTAAAATTGTTTTTATCAAAGTTATTTGCAGGAAGAAATGTGTCGCCGAAAATTGGTGCTTTTGGTCAAGTAGTTATGCAAGCTATTCGGCCTAGAGCAATATTATGCCCGTTGCAGATTGGTTTATCCGTTCAAATCCATCATAACTACAGGTCGAGATATCTTATTGATATTCTTCACAATCTTGGGTTCTGTTGATCTTACTCTGAAGTAACGGGATTCGAGAAAAACGCTGCAGTATCGGGTGGTTGTGCTTTTCTGAAAGTTACTGAAAATGCAACATTACTTCTAGCAGCAGATAATGTCGATCACAATATCTGTACTTTGGACGGGAAGAATACTGTTCATGGTATGGGTATGATCGCTGCTGTAACTCCAAAGAGTGACATGTACCCCACTGTTAGTAGACTTCATATCAATGATATTAACATTGAGAAGCTAGTCAAAGTTAACATTGTAGAATACAGACACACAAAAGATATATTGAGGGAAATAACATTCAGCAAACTTCCAGTAAAACCAAATGTTCCACTTAACAGACTAAATCTTTCATGGCAGATCTCGGCATCGGAAAGACCGGGTCCAAATTGGTCAGGAGCTATGCAAGTCTTTCATTCCAACTCTGATATTTCATACCCTGGGGAATCATTTATCACATTTTTTCTCATCATTAATATGGCAGCCGGCGACATGACATTTATTACTCGACGATACTTTATCTTCAGAAAGTAGCATGCTATCAAAAGGTCCCATGCGTTATTACTTTTGACCAAACTTTATTCTGGAAAGTTTCACAAATCATTAACTCAAAAAAAGAAATGCAAGACGTTATTTTAATGCTGGGAACATTTCATACTCTCATGAATGTTTTAGGTACAGTTGGAACTCTGATGAGCGGTTCAGGACTCTCAGAATTGTTACATGAAATCTATGCACCAAATGCTGTACTACATATAATGACTGGAAAGGCTGTTTCTAGAGCAATGCGAGGACACATGCTTATTGCCTTCAGCAGGGACCGCACTAACAGTTTTAAGTTGTTAGTCAGTAAATTAGCCAAACTTTAAAAGTCTTAGCCAAATTTGAAAGGTTTAAGTCAAAGAATTCAAATTATTTTTCTTCCGTAATACAATGCATATAATTTTTCTCCCCCAGTGAAGATTTCTGAAAATTTTCGTTCGCCAACACTTTAGCCACATCAGAATTTCTTTCGCCGAATTTTCGATTTTATCGCATTTGGCGAGGTGGCGAATGCTTAGCGCGGTTCCAGCTTCAGAGATATTTCCAAAAAACAAAGATGAATCTCCTCATGCCGAGATTAAGGAATTTTGTGATCTCTTCGATGATATTATGAGTGGTCAAAAACAGATGAAAGACGTAGAAAAGAGTGATGTTGTTTCTTCAATCAACATTTTGTTAGAATCAAGAAGAGAACACTTGAAATCTATTTCGAGAACAAGCAAACTCTGTTTAGAATATCAACGAATAATCAATGTTATAAGAACTTTAGTTACGGCTGACAGGATTGGATCTTGGGAACTGCACTTAAATGCTATGTTGGAAATTCTTCCGATTGTAGCGGCAGCTGGACATGTAAATTACGTTAAATCTATCGACCTGTACTTGCAAAGAATGCTAAATCTACAATCTGAAAATGAAAAAGTGCACAAAATGTTTATGGAAGGCAAATTTTTAATAAGAAGAAAATCCAGACCTTGGAGTGGACTCGGATCTGATCTAGTAACGACATCGAATGTTGGTATCGAAGGGAACAACCATGGGTGCAAGTTTAGTGATGTGTTCAAGACGGAAAATATTTTGAGCCCCCCCCCCCCCCCCCCCCCATGCTACTTGGATTTTTTTTTTTTTTTTTTGCAATTTTTGAATATTTGTGCTTAATTTGATTCTTTTTTTTTTTTTTTTTTTTTTTGTAACAATGTGAGCCTTCTTTTAGGTGAAGCACTTCAAGCATTTTGTTATGTGTGTAGCAAAGGGGAGTCTCCTTCGCGCGTTTTCTACGTCGTGGCTCCGAAAACGTAAAATTGAATGAATGTCAATAATATGAACGGGATGGGGGTCCGGGGGCTCCCCCGGAGTTTTTGAGAAAAAATTCTAAATACCGTATATACTCGAGTATAAGTCGAGAAATTTAGTCCAAAAAATGAAGTACAAAGTTAGGGGTTCGACTTATACGCGGGGCAGAATTTCCGATAATTTTTCCCGAATAACTCTTGGAAAAAAACACTCAAAAACGATAAGATTTTTCCGATTCAGTCTAACTATTTTTAACAGAAGCTGAAGAAGTAAATACTCAAATTCATACATTCTACTGTAATTTTGCATAATTTGATTGTGAAATAAAGAATAAATAATTACAATAAACGGACTGACGGCAAGAAAATTGCGGTAATTGCCGTATTAACGAATTTTCCGATTGATGGTGTTTATATTTTTAAAACAGAATATGATACGGCTACATCGCAAAATTTTATTGGTAATAATGCAAAATAAAAGCAACAGATAGCAAAAATTGTAACCGCAAAATCGAACCCTTACAAAAACTGCGATCGTAAAATCGAATCCTTTACAAAAATCGCGATCTCAAAAATGAACCCTTTTTGTGAAAAAGAAAAACAATCGTGCTATTTTCAACACAAGAATGCTCACTGCATTTCATTTTCCTTCTTTTTAAAACTTTTTTTTTTTTTTTTTCGAAAAATCGTGGTGAAACGTTCCCGGATCGGTCCCGATTTACAAAAATCGCGATCTCAAAAATTGACCCTTTTTGTGAAAAAGAATAACAATCGTGCTGTTTTTAACACAAGAATGTTCAGTGCATTTCATTTTCCTTCTTTTCAAAATGTTTATATTCAAAAATCGCGACAAAACGTTCCCGATCGTTTCAAAAAGTGCGGTCTCGACTTATACGCGGGTTTTCGATTTTTCCCGCGCGATTTTCCTTAAAAAAAGTAGGGGGGTCGACTTACACAAGAGATCGACCTATATAATACGCATACGCGAGTGTGGGTACGCGATTGTCGGCCATTTTGGTAATGTAAAGGGAAGGAATGGGGTTCAGAGGCTTCTTTGGAGACTGTCGATTCCAAAAGCGAAATTCAGACTATCGTAAAAAAATATTAGAAAGAAGAGGGTTGAAGATATTCGGAATTATTTTGGAATTGAAGCTCCAAAAGTTGAAATTTGGGTTCGTACATACTTCATCAAAAAAAATTCCAAAGGGTCCAGAAGAAAATCCAAGGAGCATAAAAAATGCAAGGAATTACCGCAAACCTAAGCACGAATGCGTTAAAAAAACGAAAGTAACAAGACAACACGTAATTCAATAGCTGAATTTGCACTCATATTGATTCAGAATACTAAAAGCAACAATCGGCAAAAACCGTAATCGCAAAAGGAATTAATCCTTTGAACGAGATCGCACGTTGTAAAACACAAAAATAAATGAAAATAGCAATACCATTTTTCAAAACCTCACCGACTTATTTCTTTTTTATTTTTACTTTTGCTCTGTACAAAAAATATGCTAATGGCGCTCTTTTTCGTTAGTACGATCATGCCCCATAGTTGTATCAGCTCATGAGGTGGTGCGACATTGACATTCATGCGGCGCCGCAGCGAGACTGACTATATTGGCGCCAATTATTCTTTATGTTCAGTATAATCAAAAGTAGTGATTTCTTTTTCTAGCCAATTGCAAACTTGATGGAATATACGTCAGTTTCAATTCGCCATAATTCCAAGGAAAACTTGAAAATTCAAGGGGTTCCAAGAATCTAGAAAAGTCTTATTTCCAGGTAGTTTTCCCCTGGAGTTTGTGTTCATTCTCCGCAAATTTAGACGATTTTTAACCACCTTGCAGTTTATGACGAGATATCTCGTCCATTTAACATGTATTCCTGGGACTGCCTAACCGCAGGGTGGTTAATGATGTCAGGATCGGTTGTACTCTCCGGAAACCGCATTCATGAAGAAGAAATATTTTTAACTTGGTACTCTTTTGAATATTTATTAATTTTTACAAGAAACACAAGAGGAACTGAAGATTTTCCCATTCAGGTGATGATTTTTTGGAAAAATTCACATTGAGTATAGATTCTTCAACCCCCTCCCGCCAGGGGTCACGCCCGCTTCAATTTTGAAGATATTTCCGAAACTCTTTCCCACACCGACTGCTTAATCTATTGTTTTCAAAACTTCTCTTTTGGAATTATTTAAAATTATCTCTCCCCATATTACTAACGATGACATAAATATTTTTAAATTTTCAGAGGAGAAATCTCGAATCATTACAGTGCGCCGACTTCAAAAAAAAATTAATATTTTTACGAATCTGTTTTAGAATTTTTTTCCAGAGCTCCCCCCCCCCCCCCCTTTTTAAAACTCTTTAAAACTTCGGAAGCGAAAATTTACGGGCTTTCTATGGAAAGAGCAGCGTTTTTTCAAACATACTATTTTTTCGTTTCTTTCCTTCTCCCAGCCCTTTGTTTTGGTCAATTTCAAGCAGTAACATGTTAAAAATGCAGGAGCAGTTGCCCATCGTTATTTCAAATCGGCTGTAGATTTAACCGAAAATCCGATTTTTGTTGCTTCTTCAAAGTCATGTGCTCTGCTCCTGTTGCGTAGACATTTCATCTTCCAGTCAGCTAACACACGGGACTGCTGCAGATGATGTCACTCAGTCACCGCGCATTCCACTTCAGACATTTCAGTAAACACACGGTTTTCATTGCGATGCGTGTTAAGCTGAGGAAGGGGGGGGGATCACAAATGAATAACGATACGAGAAAAGATGATCGAATATTGCGATAAAAATTTTCATATAGAGACAGAAGAAGCTTAATTAAAATCAGAGAATAGTAAGCAACGCCAGGTCTACATCAATCAGGTTCAGTTATAGTACGGTAGTAACAGGTAACAGCATAACTACTTAAAAGAAGTTTCACTGCGCTGCTTGATGCTGAAAGCCACGCCTCCAAAACTGGTTCACGGCAACACGTTGCATTACAAAACGAAAACTGTGGAAAGTTCAGAGTTCGCGAGATTCGGCAAGGGAAGATATAAATCAAATATATTTACAGCATTGATGTTAAATGCGTGGATGGATTGGGATAATGATTGCTACATATGAATTTGATTTTTTTTAAACATTGAGAAAACAAATTTCTTATAAATTAAAAACTGAAGGAAGTCATTAAATTTCTTTTCCGTCCCGAGCTCCGTCTCGCCAATTTCGTCAAGACGGAAATCCGTCTTGAGACGGAAGGTCTTGCATCCATGGGAACAACAGCAAAAGCTTTCATTACTCCTGAACGTTTACCTCCAACTGATTTGTCCACGAAATACCATAGCTACCGTAAATACTTACAGATAAATATCTAGAAAGATTGTAAAGATATGCTCAAACCAGAAGATTGGGGCTGGTACGTTAAAAATAACTCCTACTATCCAATACTTTGTGACTTACCACCAGCTCTGGACTACTTATTAAACATGATTCGCTGTTCCTGCAAAACAAATTGCTCTACATTACAATGCTGATGCAAACGCAATGAACTGCACTGCTCTACAGCTTGTGGGGCATGTCAAATCAATCACTGTGAAAATCAAAGCCTTAATTACCATGAGTATGATGACTATGATGAAAATGAGTAACTTGTAATTGTTTCGTATATAGTAGAAGCTTTTATAATATTCATGCAATCTTAATTTTATATTTGGAAAATAAAGAATTTTTATGTCATGAAAGCGTAAACTTATTTGTATTGGTCACGCTTCAAGGTAAGCATTTACGCCATTTTGAAATCCTTTTTTAAAGGTCGGAAGGGTTTATGGGGGCCGCATACCGATCGCTGACCTTAAGCTGTAGGCTGGTAAGTTGTTGGTTGAATTAGTAGAAGACATAGTGAATTTCTATTAACATGTGTAAAGCAACTTTTTTTTTTCAACCCATGTAAATATAACATTGTACTAGAGAGCGAAACATACGTCGGGTTACCGGGATGGTCGAGCTATGCGAGTGTTGAGCAATCGAGGTTCTATCTAATTTTTTGGAACGTAACCATTCATCGAGGCTCTTAACCTAAAATTATCACAACTGAGAATGTTAAATATGTTTTAACTGTTTTGAAAAAGAAGAATACTAGCTTACCTATTTTGAAGGTAATTGCCACTAGCCCCCCATTTTCAAATCCGATTTTGGGGGTGTTCCCGTGACCTAATTTGAGGCGATTTTGGATATGTTATTCAGACCCATCTACTAACCCGAAAACCATTGAAAAAGCTTCTGTTGCAGTTTTGGCCAAGTTCAACCGCATATTCCCTGGACTAGTAACACCTCATAAAAATGATCAACCAAAGAAAACTCCTGACCATTAGATTTAATAAATATACTACTTTGTACTTTTCATACAGAATGTAGACCAAGTACAAGATAATTGAATAAAATATTGAAACCTCTGGCACAATATACAACATTTTCTATTTGAAACTGAAATGAAAATTACGCACACTAAACCCAAAATTTCTATTTAACATCATTCTGTCTCTTAGTGAACACATTTACAATTTAATTGAATGTTTTAAAACCATAAGTTATCATTTTCAGACATAAAATAATTTATCTCAGCAAAGTTTATACAGAGTAACAGAAGCTACTCGCACACACTTAGAAATTTTTACCATATTATATTGATTGCTTGCCATATCAAGATACTTTCTTTAGTTAAATGATTAGTTGCTTAGAAAAGATAAAATATTAACAATGCATCTTGTGTTACAAATCTTTTACTTTATAATCATTAAATGTTTCAATTAAATCAGCACCCGTAAAAATTTGTGTAACACCCATTAAAACTTTTTTTTATAATAAAAAAATTTTTAAAAAAAGAATTTTTTTTGAGAATTAATTCAATGTCTAAAAATAAAATTTTCATACATTAACAGATGATGTTAATTACTAACAGAACCAGTGTCAGCACAAAAAAAAAACGAATCATAATACATAAATGAACAGACATGAGTCTAGGATCATTTGGCAGGATGAAGCATTTGTTGTTCTTTTGAAGCAACCTGCTGATTTTTAAAAGCACTTTGAAGACCTTTTTAAATGGTGGACACAAGTAACATTTATGTTAGGGGTCTCCAAACTATGATATGTGGGCTAAAAGTGACCCAAGAGCATCTAAAATCTGCCAAGTCATAATTACTAGGCATGTATAACTCTACTGTGAGAAATTCTAAGGGATTTATATTGTGTGAGTTTCTAATTGCACATATTAGAATAAATGCAATATTAATCGGTAACATATTCAATGACATCAAGTAGTCAAGAGCCTGCACTCTGTCTTCATCTAACATTTAAAAATTTCTTTCTTTTTTTTTGGGGGGGGGGTTGTTTCATCAGAAATTAAGCACCCTTAAAAAAAATTTTAAATTACATACATTTTTAAAAAGCTAGATGAAAACACACCAGACCCAACTTTGTCAAGCATTTTGGATGCAACAGTGCATATGTAAATCTGTCATTTTTTGGATGTCTGGAGGGAATAGCTTTCACTGAAATTGCTCTCTATTCTTCATAGCTGGATGATATTTTTGAGAGTACATTTTTACTTATTATGAACTCTAAGTGAATAGGGTTTATAGCTCTCAGTCATCCTTTCTTGGAATGGTCCAAGAGATAAATCAGATTTCAACTTTAGAACTTTTTGGAAATACGTTCCAGTCTTCAAAGAATTATAAAGTGCATACCCTCCCCCCCCCCTTGCTAAGTTTATATAAATAAAGAATCAATAAGCTGTCATAAGTGTTAATAATAGAATGATTCATTTCAGTAGTTTGGTCACATTAAAACCTGCAATATTCCGTAGCTGCTTTGTACAGAAAAAAGTTTTAAAGAAAGAACTTAGTGGTAGCAAAAAAAAAAAAATAACTTTTAAATTTGTTGCTCCGTATTTATCAAATCATTTGGAATTACATTCATCTTTTTGAAATGTTTTGATTAATTTTTTAAAATTAAATTTGATGTTTACATCATTTTATACCACAATTTCAACAAAAAACTAAGTACAAATGAAGGAAAAGTGTATAGGCATCTTGCAGCTTCATTGTGATTGGGGCTTAGGAAATGACTTAGAGCACAACAAATTCTTCTAGCTATAAAGATAAAGTAGCATTTCAAAATATAGTTAAATTAGACTGGTGATGCAACATGATGTTAACCCATTTTCGGCCAAAGTTGCGTATACGCAACATTTCATTAAACAATTTTTAATGAACACCGTGACATAAGTAAAGTTTAAATTCAACGTTAAAAATGCACAAATATGCAGGTATACTGCAGACACGTGTTTCGGGGCTACAAGGAGCCCTTTTTTCAATGCAAGAAGTGTGAGCTTTAGGATGAAGAATCATCCAATAAAAGCAACACATTCGAACAAAAGATAGTATAAATAGCAAAAAATTGGATATTAACAAAACAAACAAGACAATGCTTAGAGCCGAAATTTATTACATGAAACCATCAAGAAAAAACCGTTAAGAAATAAATTTCCAAAAGATCCGATAGATCATAAACATTGTCAAAAAATGAAACCACTTATGAATAAATTAGCAATAAATTTGCGAAAAGGAAAATTATGTACCGAAGCAATTGTAACACACAGAAAAACAGCAGAAGAAAACAGAATGAAATAAAATGAAATAAAATTTTAAATTAATCAAAAAATGTGAGCAAAAATTGAAATGTAAAGATAAGGGATACGAAAAGCCAAAGGGCTAACAATTATAATTTATACAAACGGACGCCAAACAGCAGAAAAATAAGGAATAGCATTTATATCGTTAACTAAGTCAGAACTGTTTTTCAAAATGTGGAAGGATTCCCAAAAATCAATATCTGATGGGTTGGGGCATTTTTGGACAATATGAAAGGAATTAAACTCGAAAGAATGATTCTTGTCCCAACAATGTTGTGCAATACTAGACTTATTTAATTGTTGCTTTTTCACATAATTCTGATGTTCTTTTAAGCGGAATTTCAAAGCCCGTCGCGTCTGTCCTATATAGGAGAGATTGCAAATGCAATTAATTTTATAAATACCACAACTGTTAAGAGGATGAATGGGATCTTTAAGAGAAGAGAAACAACTCCCCATTATTCATTGGGGAGAATACCACCTGGAAATTGAAACGTTTGAGAATCTTAGCAACCTGATAACTCACAGAGGGAAAGAATGGCAGAACAACCAAATTCTTTCTGATGACAGTTCTCTCAACAATATTCCTTTTGGATTTATTAGAAAGTTTTTTAAAAATGGAATCAATCAAAGTATGGGGATAGTTTCTATCAAAAGCCACAGCTTTAAGTTAGTTGAGTTCAGCAGTAAGAAGTTCCGGTGAAGAACAAAGATTAATAGCACGGTAAACAAAAGAATTAAATGCAGCATATTTTTGACTAGGAGGGTGAGATGAAAGTCGATGAGGAGGTAACGAGACAGCAAAAGGTTTACGATAAACTGTAGTTTCAAAGCCGAATTCTGTGCGAGAAACTAGAATATCAAGAAAGGGAATGCCATTATCCTGTTCTTTCTCACAAGAGAATTGAATATGAGGATCTATAGAATTTAAAACGAATAAAATATCGTCATTTTGAAACTGGTTATGGTTCATTAAAACAAAACAGTCGTCAACATATCTAAGATAAAATTGATACTGTAATTTTTGGAACAACTTAACCTCAAAATAATGCATGTAAATATCACTAAGAATGGGGCTTAATGGATTACCCATAGCCAGACCATCCGACATAGTGTAAAATTTCCCATTGAAAGCAAAAGAACATTGCTTAATACATGTACGCGTAAGGAAAATTAATTCCTCAATTTCCTTAGAGGTGAAATGAAATTCTGAAAGTCTTCTTTGAAGGCATAACAATGCACCCTCGATTGGAACGTTCGTAAATAAGGATTTAACATCAAAAGAAGCCATAAAGGAATCCTTAGGAACAAAATTATGAATTTTCTTAACAAAATCTACAGAATTTTTAACGGTGAATAAATTATGAATTCTAAGTGGAGAAAACACAGAGACTAAATATTTAGCAAGTTTATAAGAAGCAGTACCGATATTGGATACAATCGGTCTAAATGGAATACCAGTTTTATGTACCTTGGGTAAAGCATAAAATCTAGCACATTTAGCAATAGAAGGAATAACAGATCGTTTAACACTCAAAGGAATAGACTGAACAGACTTAACCGCAGAAGAAATCGTTTTTAACTCTTTGTCACTAGGATCTTTCGAAATTTCAAAATACGGACCAGAAGAAATCAAATCATTAGTGTTATCAACATAAGATGATTTGTCAAGAACAACAATCTGACCACCCTTGTCAGCTTTGGTAACAACCAAATCTGACTTAGAAATTAAATTCTTTACATTACGACTTACAGTATTAACAAACGATGGTTTAGAAATTTTAGAATTAAAGTCAACATTAGAAGCAATAAGATGCCGAACACACTCTTTTTGAGTGAAAGATAAGACACTGTGTTTAAAAGCCTTCTCAATCGGAGCAATAAGTTTAGAAAAAGAAGATTTGATAGCCACAGAAAAATTATCATTACACTTTAGAGCCTCGATTTGAGAACTAGTTAAAGGAGCACTGGAAAGATTAACAACAGCATTTTTATTAACCACCGGTAAATTATCAGACATAACAGAATGCGAGTTTTTACGGAGTTTACCCATTTTCTTTTTCAAAATAACTTGATGTTTCTCCGAAGAACGAAGGGTTCTGGACCAAGAGGTTCTATCAACAGAATCAAAATCAGAAATAGAATTTAAAATAGAAAGATGTAAATTGTAGAGTTCACGTTCAATAAAAGATAATCGTTTCCTAGTTTCCTGGATCGAAGCTCTAAGTAGAGCTAATTTCGACCGAAAAAGTACTTTGTCAATCTTGACAGAATTTACCTCGTTCTGTACAAAGTACTTTTTCGGTACCAAAGAGTACAATGCACAAAATATATTTTGATAACTTTTTCTCTTACGGATTAGTTCAAATTTTAAAAGAAAAAGATTATTTTGCATCTGGAACAGCTCGTGAAAATTGCATTGCTGATTGTGTACTGGAAGAATCCAAAGATGAAAAAAAAAACCTTGTGGTTCCTATTTTGTGTTTAACAAGGATGCGGAAACATGCTCTATCAAATGGAACGACAATGCTGTAATAAAAATTTTCACTAGTAATGGCACCATTTTGCCACTTGTAAATGCTAAACAATATAATTGCAAAGAAAGAAAGGATGTTATCATTTCACAACGGAAAGTTATTTAGGATTACAATAAGCATGCGGAAGGTGTTGACCTACATGACAATGCCATAGCTAATTACCGTATAAAAATGGAATGTAAAAAATGGTGGTGACCACTATTTACAAACAGTATGGGCAGAGTTATAGTGAACTCATGGAAGCTGCATAGAATTTCTACAAACACAAAAATGGCACTTATAGACTTTAGATCGTATATAGCGATTACCCTATTGAAATCAGAATGCAAGGATAGTCTATCTGGAGGAATGAATTTCAAATCACAGCTCTACTGAAAGAAATACGTACTGATAGAATCGGACGTATAATAAATGAAGAGAAACAAAGAGTCCATAGATGATGCAAAGTGGGTAAAAACCAAACGATTTATTTGTGCCCAAATGCCAAATACATTTACATCCAAATTGTTTGCATTTTTCAATTCAAAAATGTAAACATTTCACTAGGATACAATGGTTCGAATAAATATATTTTGTGCATGGATTCGGCCAATGATGCGTATACGCAACATTTTATTTTAGTAATAAAATATTATTTTTGATGCACGAAACTTTTTTTGTGTCTTAATAAATGTAGTTCAAGCATATTTTAATAAAAATAATATAACATTTTATAAAATTTCAATACCCGGCCGGAAATGGGTTCAAACTCAACCATCTCTCAGTGCTACTATAAGCTTACATCTTCGTCATTGAAAAAGCTGTTGCTTAACCTGAAACACTCATATGCAACAATTTTTGAGATTTTTGTGCTTTATTAATAATTTTTTTTTCTTTTGAATTCATTTTCAGCCCAAAAATATAGATTTATTTCTCTAATCCAGAAACTAATACTTACCTTATGATAAGGTTGCTGATCAAAATGCTTTATTATCTCTCACTTTTGAGAACATTACATCAATAACTTTTTAAACAATATGAAATAAAAATGATTAATTTTGTTCATACAAACCTCAAAATGCTTTATTGCATTATAAATAGAGTTGCTCTGTTCAAGTTCTTCAGAACATAATAACAATGAGACTGCAAGATGTGATCTAGCCTGTGACTGCAATTCATTAGAATGATCTGCAATCATACCATCCTTTGCAACAAAATGAATAATTTCCATAGCTTGACGCATTTGCAAAAATACAGTATCCCTATTTTCTCTACTTGAATGACATTCAGGATGCCGAAAACAAACCTATAAATGCACATAAACAAATGAAATAAGGTATCAAAATTTACAAACTAAGAATTTTAATTTTCTTTAAAAAACACTCACATGCCTTTTTTATAATAACTTACTGGCATATGTTACCTTAGATGAGGTCAAAAGCATCATTGTTGATCTTTCTAAAATTTGTCTAGCTACAGCCATCTGAGCACGACGGCACTCATCTTTCAAATCCTGAAATTATTAAAAATTGATTGATATCAAAGAATTTCTGATTCTACATTGGAAAACTAGGCATACAGGGCTAAAATGCACAAAAAAATGCTTACAAATCAATGAAATTTACATATTTCATTTATGCTTCAATCTGCTCTTAAGAACTCAGGGCTTGAAAGGAGAAGTTATTAGTTTTAATTTGCATTTAAAAATACAGTTTGACAACACCCATTTTACATCAGTTCTCATTTTTTACCTTTGACAAAAATTTTGTATCCAGTCTATGATTTTTCAGATCTAACTTAATAATAGTAAAAATTATGTTCACAAAAGTACCTTTAAAGTAGAGATGCAAAAAATAAAAGTCTGGCATGAGAGTATGGTATGCATACAAATATATGCATACTATGCATACAAAGAATACATGTATACAAAAAGTTTTTAAATACTCGTAAAATCAATTTTATTTATTTCAAAAAAGTTACATGCTAAACTGTATTTTGTGCATAACAACTTAATGCAAAAATCAAAAAGAAAATGTAAATAAGATTATATTCACATATACATTTTCTCAAAACCTAAGGCTTGGAAATCTAGTCCAAACTCTAAAGAATCTTATATCTCTAAAGGGGAAAATCTTTATTTATGCAAAAATAATTGATGTTTCTCAATGTGCATTTTTCATCAAAATAATTAGTTATGAGCAGTTTATTAGACCTTTTTGGGGGGGGGGCCTCTATTAGGAAACTAAGCAAAAGCACCCCCACTGATTTTCAAAGCCCAGTATCACTACAACAATATTTTTTACTCTGAAAATTAAATCTGAATTAGATGAATCATATTTTATAATTCTGAAGAGGCTGTAGGGGAGAGGAGGCACATATGGATTTTTTTATTTTATACAAAAAACTAACCTTAACTCACTAAACTAAACTAACTAAACTAAAACTCACTTAAAATATTTAAAAACTAACAAAAATTATCCGAATCTGCCCCAAAGTGGGGGAACATTTGGACATACTTGGAGCACATTTGGACAGAATAAATGAAACAATATTAATAATTTATAATCTTGTACACAAATGGCTTGAATTCTTATAAATTGGAAACTCTCTTTCTTCTCCTAAAACCACTCGACTAAACTGTTTTTTGCAACTTTTGAATTGGGTACAGATGTCAAGATTCCACACTCATCAAAATTTAGAAGTCTGTTTAGGATGAGCATGTATCCATGTCATAATATCAAAATATTTCTTTCAAAAATAAATCAATATTTTCTGCATTAAAGATACTAGCCAAGCTTTTATTCCTCATTCTTGAAAGATAATTGTTTGGATATGCTTCACATAGCTATTTGTCTTCCTTCAGCTGATACCAGCTAATCTATTATTCTTCCATGTGTTAGGAAATTTATTTCAAGTTTCTGCATAGTTAAATGTAAGCATTCTAGCTTGAACACAGGAGGACAAGTCAAATTGTACCCATTTGAAATGATTTGATAAAGTTAAGTTCTACTTCACATGTAAATACATATTGACTACCATACCTTGATCCAAACAAAACTACACGGCTTGTACACAAACAAAGAATGAAAATGAGTTTTTGCTAGTTATTTATAAATTATTTTAGACGCCCTATTTCTTGTAATAGTTTATAGATAATTAAGATCAGGAGCTTAGCAGGTTTAGACTGTCCATATGTGCCTTGAAAACTGGCCAAATATGCCCTGTAACTAAAGGTTTCAAGTTTTGTTAAACCTTGCATAGTGGATTTTTTTTTTTTTTTTTTTTTAACAAAACTGACTAATAAATCATTGTATTCAATATACAAGTTATTTACTTTTACGTAATTAATTTTCATGATGCAATGTAAAGGCGTACCAATTAGCTTACAAACAAATCTAGTATAACTTTTAAGTTTCAAAATTGCCTCATTAACAGAACTCAGAAAATTTTACAGCCAAACACTTTAAATTTTCTTGAGAAGTGGATCATAATACTGCTATTGAAGCACATTTTCTTCAGGGAAAATTCAGTGGTCCACCTATGATCCTATCTGGATGTGCTTCCCTCTAACCATCTCTTTTCTAAAACATTTTCTTTCCTTCAAAGTTGAAAGGATTTTTTAAGAAACTTCAACTTCTTTTGTCAAATGAATAGGGCAACTAAGGAGTAATCTATCAAAAGGGAACAGAATCACTTTTTAGAAAAGCTTGTTTTTGGCGTTTTCTAAACCTATCAGATGTCCTTAATAGTCCTAGTCCCTAACTCTTAACCTAACAAATCTATCGCGTATTAAAGGCTAGACTTTTCAATCAAAAGGTAAAAATACAACCCTTGGAATTTTTCAGCTCCTTTCAAATAAAAGGGAACATATCCTGATTGAATTTTTTGGAGCGAAAACTAGTTTTTTTTTCTTTTCAAAAGGGCATATATCCAAAATTTCTGAATTTGGAAGGTGGCAAAACATCTGCTAGATATCAGGTGACCTTTTGTATGGTTCAACGAAAAGAAAAATTTTGCTACCATTAGGATGCATTCAGTGCCAACTTTGGCAAATGTGTTATTAAATAAGCTATGAGGATCAGGAAGTTGATTGAGATGATCACTGTCATGAAGAAGACATTAACATGCATTTCTAGTTTGACCAGCAATCAGTTTTTAACAATTAGGACCAATTTTTCTTTTTAACAAAGCTAGTTTGATTTTATTATTTTTTAGTGTTTTCAAAATCTAAATTTTATTCAGGGTCACCATCAAAAAATAGGTTTCACATATATTTTAAATAAAACACAGAGAAATTCCATACTAGCTATGAATTTTATGCTAATCACTATTGAATTACCCAGTTATTAAAAGAATGCATTACACTTACAAATCATTAAAAATTTTGATTCAATAAGAAAGAATCTTACATTTTGGCGATCACCAGTTAAATGAGCCAGTTCAACCATCTCGCTACCAAACAAACTGAATGCTTTTACAAATTCTGTAAAATTCACAGCATGTTCTAGTCTGTTTAAACTAATTGAAACCTGAAAGGCAAAATAATGGATTAGAAAATACACAATAAACTAAAAACAGTTTTTTAGTTCGTTATAGCAGATTAATTCAAAAAAATGGGTATAATAAAAAACAAAGGAAAAAAATAAAAAATAGAACCAAAAAAAAAAGCTTTTTATCAAAAATGTAAGAAATTGAATGAGAGATAGCAAAACAATGAAAACTACAAAAACTTGGTGTCATGGCTTTTTCTCCCCCCCCCCCCCCCCATTTAAACTTCTTAAAAACCTGATTCTTGCTAATAGTCAGCAGGAAGAGTTTCTTTTGAAAGAAAAAAAAGCGCACATTTCTTTTTCATACTATTAGACCATTAATGGAATATTTTAAGTATAGTACAAGATAGACAACACAGAAAGTGTAGGAGCTGCCAAAATTAATGACACCTGAATTCTTACACAATTAGTTTCATGAAAATTCAAGCTCATGTTGAAAATAGAAAGAAACAAATATGCAAGAAAATACAAAGCAAAATTCTAATTTTATTTAATTCATAATGAAACAACTAATAACAGAAGTTGTAATCCAACAAAAGAACTTTTTACAAAAATCCTTATAATGGCAAAAACAAAACTTCTAGGGGGTCGACTCAAACTCAGATGGGTTGATTGCCTAGAGAATAATTTTTCCCCCATAAGGGTAAATAACTGGAAGACAGTGAACAGGAAAAGAGAGTCCGGGAAGAAAATTCTTGAGAAGGCCAGGGCTAACCCAGGGCTGTCATGCCACTGAAGAAGAATAAATACATACGTTACTGTCTTATAATAAAATAAGTTTTTAGCGTTTTTAAACACATGGTTCATATACAAAATTGAAAATTGTTTTCAAACAGTATTCAAGGACTTTTCAAGGATAAAATGAGTTTTTTTAAGGACTATTTAAAAATGTGAACTTTTTACTTACAGTAATAAAATAATAAGGGTGTGGATTTGGTTCCAGTTCACATAAAGTTTCAGCAGTCTTTCACAATTAATGCTTCCAAATCAATATTTAATAGCCACATAAGGATCAGATTAAATACTACCAACCGAAATAACAATAAAAATGCAATATTTAAAAATTTAAGACTATGTAATTTTTCTTAAAACTGTTCAGAAGCTCGTTCAAAATTCATTTTAAAATTTTTCTACAATTGTACTGTAAGGAATCATATAAGCTATTATCTCAGTGATTGTTTACTGAATACAAGCAAAGATAATTTCTACTGTATTCATTGTTCACAAAAGTTCGACATTAAATGCATCATTTTTAATCACATGTAATTCAAGAGTAAGACAGTTGGTAACTGCAGGTTTGGCAGAAAACGGTGCTGATTTCTGTAACCAATCATTTAACTCAAATCAAATTGGAATAAAAATAATAAACAAATACTAAAATAAAAATAAATAACGTACATTTAAAGCAATGTACATTAAAATAGCTTGCAGCTTTAATAATTATTGAAAAATTTACAAGATGCAAAAGGATTGAAATCTCAAACACTACATTCAGTTCCTTTCAAGCACGAGCTTGAGCTGGCAAGATTCTAAAAAAGGACTTTTACTAAATGAGTAGTAAATTGTGGAAGCAAAAACGAAGTCTTAAATAAACCAATCCCATCAATGCATTAAATTTCATTAAATTTCTCTTCAAGAAAGGGTCTAGAGGTAATGCAGGAAATTATAGACCTGGCAGTCTTACTTGAGTAGTTCGCAAAATTTTTAAAACGTTATTTAAAATTAAGATTATGAATTTCTTAGAAAATAATGGTCTGTTGACTAGTTTGCAGTATGGTTTCAGGAAAGGTAAATCGTGAGCTACTAATTTATAACATTTTTATGACAAGGTCACCATGGCTTTAGATAACAAAAAGTGCGTAGATGTTGTTTACATTGATTTTCAAAAAGCTTTCGATAAGGTACCGCATGTTGCACTACTCAGTAAATTTGCTGATATAGGAATTGGAGGTAAAATTTTAGTTTGGTTTAGGATTTGGCTGACAGGGAGGAAACAAAGAGTAGTTGTAAGGGGTAACCATTCTAAATGGAGTGAGGTGTTAAGTGGGGTTTCATAAGGACCCGTTTTAGGTCCACTTTTGTTTATTATTTTTATGAATGATATTCATGAAAATGTTTCTGGAAACATGAATTGTTTTGCTGATAACGTTAAAGTTATGGGGGCTATAGAAAATGATGAACAAGTAAATCAACTAACTGCAAGAGGATTTGGATCATATTACTAAGTGGGCAGACAAGTGGGGCATGGCAGTAAATGTTGGGAAATGTCAAGTGCTGCATTTAGGTCATGGAAATAAGCATACAAGCTATTATTTACAGGGTTCAGTCATTAGTAAGGCAGAGAATGTTATGGATCTAGGTGTCTTAATAAAT
>JAXGGA010012176.1:0-39671 GCA_038373865.1 Uloborus plumipes | reverse complement strand
GTTTGACCCCTTTCAGTGTAACAAATTGATGTTCAACAAACCCATTTACGCGTGAGACCAAACACATTACGCTATCCTATCTTCTATCCAATTATCCATTTCCATGGCCAGATACGATTTTCAGATAATAAACGTATCCTAATGTAAACAGGGACGTCGACAACGCTTTAAAGTTTTCATTTGTCTATAATAATACATATTTCAATGCTCTATTATTACTAACAGTTCAACTTGTTCTAGAACAAAGAAGTAAATCAAGATAACGAAAAACTAAAATCACACACACATTTAATACATACAAACCCATTTATACGTATATATATATTTATTTATTTATATTTGAAGTTTGAGAGTGTACAGTAATTAGACAGGAAAATACCACGTCATATGATTTTTATTTTAACATGAAATAACAAATTTGAGACATTAAACAGTATGTAAATTAGTGAGTTTTAAAAGGGTATGTAATAATGTAATAAATGTAATAATGTAGCTATGTCAGAAAGACACTGATCCACACGTTGTCCTCAAGTCTAACACAGATGAATCACGCAAATACATAAACACATACACACTTACACACACACCACCACACACACATACACACACACACACACGCACACACACACACACACACCACCACACACACATACACACACACACTAGTGTAAAAATTCGGATATAAAAGACGAAGTATATTTCTTCAAAGTTGATCAATGAAAAGTATTAAGAAAAAAAAAACAGTGAGCCGTTAGCATATTCTATGAAACAAAGCAAAAAAAATGCTTAGTTGTCAGAATGGTGTTAGTAAAAAAGCTTTATCTTGCAATGAAGAAAAACGTTGAACCAAAGTCTCCTAATAAAGAACATGATCTCTTCTAACGGCACTGGCTGAGCGACACTGTCTGTTAATGCCTATACCTATAACTTTCATCTAGCTTCTGTTACGCTCATCTAGCTTCTTAACTGTTTGGTGTTTTTCTGAGGTTACGACTTTCCAGCGCTAAGCATTTCTCCAAAATTTCCTATTTTTTTGTATATGGAAAAAAAATCAGGAAAACATTTTGGCAAATTCTATTGCAGATACTGTCCCTTTCTACAAACTCCTCAGAAACGGATGTCCTGTGTAGAAATGCACATTATTTACAAGAATAAAATCTAGACCAATTAGTACTTAAAGTGACGTATGGGTCGGTAATTTCATTACTGTGACGGCTCTCAGCTGTTGTTCTAAAGTCTAAAACGAGGAACACTGTAAATCCATATGACGTAACGCATAAGCACACAAGTACTCCATGACCACCTCAGTGGGCCCTTCCCCTGATTTTCATAGTGATACACCGTGTCTCTACGTATGTCTGAATCAACTGAGATTGATAATCGTTGCTCCGACTGAAATGACTGTCGTCAAAGACAATAACGTTACTCAAATTATAGGATGCTTATTTTTGTGTTTTTCACACCACTCTATTGAACTGTCGATAAACTACTATTGATAGAATACATTGGTCAAGATGGCAGTAGAATTGGTTACATGAATGACAATCTATGGCAACCGTGATACCTGTTGCTGGTTGACGTATGCAGCTGCTAATCAATATTAATTGATGGCTCCGGTTTCCGTTCGCCTGCAGAACGATTTACCATACCTATCTGGCATTCCTTCTTGGGCTGATCAATATCAATCTTTTTTATGACCTGAATAATTTTTAGGCCAAAAAACCGTACTATGTCAATTTTCACACGCAGAAAATATATCAAAATGCTTTTTTTTTTTTTTTTTTTATATAATTTTCAAAAAATCTTGCCTCTGCGCTTATTCCACATATCTGCGTATCGTGGCTTCACCACTGGTATCGTAGTGCTAATATTTGTATATGCATGACCTTTATATTGAGCTTCCTTTTAACTACAGGGTTCTGAAAAAGAGCTGCATGTTCATCATCAGTAGCGTTATCCATTTATTCATAAATCTGTAAACCATAGTACTCTCATAGTTTGGTAACAAGAAGTTCTGTCAAGAACTAAACCAGCCTACTTTCCCGTACATGATCATCGGCATTCTAGCATCTGATCATTGTTCTCTTAATTATCTGTGACTAAAAATTATGTCAAACATACCTTTTTAGCACTTAAAGCTGATTTCTAAAAGCAAAATATACCCCTCTCATCAGATGAAGAAGACACATAAAAAGTAAATAAATGAATAAATACAGTTTTGTCGCACCTTTTAAAGAATGTAACTGTTACAGTTCTTCCGTAGAAAAATTCCTCAATTGTTTTCAAAAAAAAAATAAATAAATAAAATAAAAGTACAAAGTACATCAAAACACATTTTATCAAAGAAAGGAAAAAAAAAAAAAGAAAAAAAAAACTCGTCCGTTGATAAAATGTCTCGAATTTCACTTTTAATCCGTTGCCAGTTGTTAAATACAAACAAAGAATAAAACACCCTTGTGAATGAAACATTTTTATTACAAAAAAAATCGTCTGCCAAAAATAATAATAATAATAAATAAATAAAATAAAACAAATGAATAAATAAACAAAAAATCGTCTGCACAGTCAGTCATTTTTTTCAGAGTCTGCATTTCCGCCATGTTTGCGGAGTCGGAGTCGGAATCAGAGTCCCCACAGAAGATTACTCAGAAAAGTACTTTGCAAACATTATTTATCAAAACCATTTTCTTACAAAGTTAGTTTGAAGGAAATCCGACTTTAAGTTCAGGATCAACATTCAACTTAAATTCCCCGTAGGTGCTAATGTTAATTTTTTTTTCTGAAAGCATCGTGGGACAGGTTGTTTGAAACGGTTCAAAGTTGAACTAAAAATTGTTCAAATCGAAAAATCAAATATGGGAATGAGCTGTACTCTCCGAGATCTTTCCAACAAAAAAAAAAAGTTTATTCCATTCGGATGGTTCACTCAGAAGTTATTAGGTGGGGAAAGGTTGCTTGAACGGTTCAATGTTGAACGAAAAAATGTTCAAATTGAAAATTTAAATACGGTAATGAAGTATCCTTGCTGAGATCCTTCGAACAAAAAAAAAAAGTTTATTTAAATCGGACTGTTCACTCAAAAGTTATTAGGGGTGACAGCTTGCTTGAGCGGTTCAATGTTGAACAAAAAATTGTTCAAATCGGAAATGTAAATACGGGAATGAAGTATCCTTGATAAGATCTTTCGAACAAAAAAAAGTTTGTTCAAATCGGACTGTTCACTCAAAAGTTAGCATCGCGGGACAGGTTGTTTGAACGGTTCAAAGTTGAACCAAAAAATTGTTCAAAATCGAAAAAATCAAATACGGGAATGAGCTGTACTCGCCGAGATCTTTCCAACAAAAAAAAAATTTGTCCAAATCGGAATGTTCGTTCAAAAGTTATTAGGGGGGGACAGACAGACCGACAGACCGACAGACCGACCGACAGACAGACACACAAATTCCCCATCTCAATACCCTACTTTCAAATTTTTAATTTTTCGATATTCATTTTTACCTTTTTATTTTTTTTAACTTGGCGATATTTTTTGGGACTTGGCGATATTTTTTTTTTTACTTGGCGATATTTTTTTGGACTTGGCGATATTTTTTTTTACTTGGCGATATTTTTTTTTTACTTGGCGATATTTTTTTGGACTTGGCGATATTTTTTTAGATGCATTAAGCTACTTTTAATACTTTTTTCGTCTTTCTTTTGTTTTTAACGGGAAAGTAGGCTAAAAAACTATCAGTAGAACACAATAATACTCGTACACTGCAAAAAGTCCAATGTTTCCTTTTTTCTGATCTGTATTAAGGAACGAGTATATAAACTTCGAATAAATTTATTCACGTTTTCCTCTTTGGAGAGCTTTAATTTGAAACAAACGTGAAGCTTTATTCCTTTTAGGACCAAGAAAAATGTGTATCTCTTAAATTCAGAATGTGCTTTGTAAATTAGTAAACCAAAATAAGTTATAAATTCTGTATAACTTATTTACTGCGTAATCGGAACGCCTTTTCGCAGAATAAGTGCAATCCCTCGATAAAGCATCCAGACTTTGTATGTGCCACCATTAAAGCGCTGTTGTGTTATCACATATAATTTTGACGCCCAGTTACCGCAAGATGGAGGCACTAGGGCTCTCTTCAAAACTGCACTAAGAATTTAATTTTGTCGAAGGATAATCAAAGCCAAACGACTACCCCGAGGGATCTTTTACATGCCGAATAATCATACGACATGGGCGCTGAGGATTTTCTGCATCACCGACTGGCCACCGCAAGTCAGAACCCGTGTCCACGGCCCGGAAGGCCAACGACTTACCACCACGCCTGTCAGCAGAGGCCCCAGTTTAAAACTAAAATCACAGTAATAAACTGTAAAACTAGCAAGTTTAATTTGTTACTGTAAAACAATTTTACCATAAAATTAGCCGTATTATACCGTAAAAGCAATGGTAAAATACTGGCGGCAAGGTTTCTAGTTTAAAACTGTAAAATGCACTGTAATAAACTATGTAACTAGCAATTTTACAGTTTATTACTATAAACTGGCAATTTTACAGTTTACAACTGTAAAATTAGCAATTTTGCAGTTTATTACTGTAAAATGACCGTACAATTAGCTGTATTATACTGTAAAATCAGCACCTTTTTTTTTTACACTGTGTAAACGGTATTGGGAATATACATTGATTACCATATCCGAGAAATATTAAAAGCATCGAAAGTCCTTTTCTGTAATGCAACCTTTATAAATCAAGTTCCTGCTCACTAGTTTCTCGTTCACACCTGAACGAGCAGACGACGACATTTAATGGTTCTCTCACATTTTCTGCTACATCTCTTATGCAGAAGCAAGCCAGGGAGTCAATGCATTAAAATAGGGATCTAGTAAATATTACCAACACGTATTTATCTGAAAAAGTATCGGTTCTGAAATTAAGACATTTTGTTTCTCACGTTCTTAGCGGAGCGGAAAACAACAAAGAATCCATTTACTTTAATCGTTATTTCTATTGAATTCTTCCTAATCACTTTAGTTTTTCCCACATGCTGGTGAGAAGTATTTCTTTGCTCGAAATTAAAAAAAAAGAGAGAAACGAGACAGGATAGTGCCCCCGCTGTTTAGTTTTCATGTGATTCTTTTTGCACAAAATTATAATCTAAGTAGTAATACGCACACTTGTAGAAACTAAGCAGCGCTATTTTTTTCCATTTGATACATCTTATACTTTGTCTTCATTTTCCAAAGATGTTCTAATCAAATGTGTCTTAGTTTGCATATTTCGTAGTAATTTTTCTCTTATTGAGTATACGCATTACTTTTAAAAATAAATGATTTTTTTTATTGATTGATGAAATTTACCTAGTTTTTATATATTCAGTGAGTAAACATTTAATTTCTTAGCATTGTTCGAAAACTAAACAAATTATTTGGGTTCCTGAGTGTGCTCCACTGCCATGAATGCATGTTTAAGCATAAATAAGTACAAAAATAATTAAAATCCTGATATAATTTTTGTGAAAATGAACACATTGTTTAAAAATATTTGGTATTAAATAGCCCGTGATCCAAACTTTCTACCAATAAATCTCTAAACCGTTTTCTTGTGCTTAAAAAGTTAAATACTGCAGTTTTTGTTTTCCTTAGTAAAACTCAGTAAATAACAAAACATTATTTTATAAAAAGGTTCATTTTATTATAGGACTTTAGTTACCTTCCCAGGTCATATTAAGACCAGTTAAAAAAAACTAAGTTACCTATTTTCAAAGAAGATTCATGAGGGCTGAAGCTTAACTTCGTGCAGTAAAAAGTTGAACTATTCAATGTTGCTTTAGAATATTTATTTATATGAATTGCATAGCCACTAATGGCTTTAAATATTTGAAACTGATCCAGTGTGACGCTAGGTCCCAGCGAGTGACAGTTCCCATTATTTATAATGCTCGTCCCAAACGTTTCCGCTCTTATAAACGACATACACGGAAGAAACGACAATAGTTTAAATATACACAAGCCGAATTAAAAGTTACTCTACCACCATAATAGCATTCTATAAATGTTTAAGTTCATGTAATTTTTCCCTTAAAAGCATCACAAACCTTAAATAGCATTGCGAAATTTACCCTAAATTTCATCGTAACGTTTAAAATCAGACATTTGAAAAAACTTTTTTGGTTGTCTTATTGTACAATGGAAAATATAATTTGCGATTATATGCTTTATTTTTTATTTTTTCTCCTTTTGTGGTTTTAAAAGCCTGGTTTGTTAATGAATTAGGGAACATTTCCTTGCTTGAAGTATTTTTACAAAAAAATACAACTCTCGCTGTACGACACAATGTCGTGCACTATCGCAGGATTTAATTTTACAGTTGATTGGAAATTTCAGGCTTCTTTATTGCATGGTGTTATTTAGTGGAGGAGTCCAAGCAGAAATTTGTCATCCCGTTTCTGGAAATATGATCAAATTTAAAATAAAATAAAAAGCAAAATTGCTTAAAATAACAAGCTATCGGATAGAGTATATTGTCCATGCTATCAAATTTGAGTTAAGTGCAGTTCGCTTCAAGCAAACAATTATTGAATAAAGCAAATTCGTTGTTTAATGACATTGATGCAAATACTATCTATATTGCATCTTCATGCTATATGTTTCATATCTTAACTGCCCTTTGGAGAAGCTTTTATGTTATAATTCAAAATGGAATAGCTGATATCTTATTTTACCAGTGACATTTTAAAAGTTAAACATGAGGTTACTTTTTTGTTCTGTAAAATTATTGCTATAAAAAGTAGGGTAAAAAGTGATTAAAAATTAAAATAATAATTGATATACTTTTTAAGTTCGTATCTATTTTAACCCTATATCTTTTCTACACTCCCCTTTTTACTTCTGAAGTCACTGACGAATCTTGTTCACTTTGAAAAATCGGCCGAAATATTAGTAATTTTCTACTTTTGTTACCAAATCGAAATTTGATACTTTCTGCGGAAACAAAAAAAAAAAAAAAAAAAACAGAAAACCCTCAAATCATTAAAAAAATTCACTATTTTTGGTTTGATTCCTACTTTTATTTTTTAACAATGAAAATTGAATACTATAAACTGCCTAATTTAATAGCTTGGCCGAGATAGAATTTTTAAACTAAATATACAAATTTCAAAAACCCTAAGTGACGCCAGTTTGTATGTCTCCATGATTGTACCCGTAATCCTCATTACCATTTTGCAATAAGTTTTTTCTAACTTCAATTCCACTCAGACTTAATGCATACAATAAAGTATCCAATTTGGCTGGAAAGGCATTTGCTTTGCATTAAACATTAAATTAGATTTCCTTTCCCATTTAATAAAGAAAAGTAAAAGAAAAAATACATTCCTGTAACATTTATATAATTATCTTCCTCATTCGTTCCAATAATCTATATTGGCATTAATTTGATAAAGTTGCTCGCACAGAGATAAATTCTTTGGTGAAATGTTTACCGATAAGAAATTAGATCTTTTGGATACATTAATGACATCAACTTAGGTATCTGTCGATAGTATTATTTGTTAACTCCGCCATTAGTTTTATTTTCGTATAAAAACACAAACACATTTATTGAAGTTGCGGTCTTCAGTACAGAATGGAAAAATGTAGCATAAAGAACACATTACGTTTTATGCATGTACTTGATTTAATGTGACCAGTTATTGTTTAGATAGTTTAAATACAGTTATTTTTGTCTGGAATATAATAAATCTTACGTCCTATTTGGAGTTCTTTTAGGCGATAAAAACATTAAGATTCAACAATGGCAAGATACATTTATCAGTCAACTTTATTTTGCACCTTTTTGACCTTCTTTATGAATTTTCTAATAATTTTCTTTTTTTTTCTTTGCAACGCACACGTATGCAATTTTTTAAAAAAAAGCTAACTAAATGGACACATTTACCGACAAAAATTCTGTATTTATATTCTAAACAATAGTCGTTGATATACATTTTACTGCAATGGAATTCAACTAGTTCCTAGAAAAGCAAGCGCGAGAGAGTAACCTTTTGAGGGATCATTGTGGTAACATGAGCAGTTCACTGCTAAAAATATGTATTTTAATGTTAAAAATACAAATGTAAATAAATACCAAGTCGTATTTAAATAATAATGCATGAAAAAAAAAACTTACGTTCAAAAAATGGTACTTTTTTAAGGAATCATTTTTTTATATATGAACCTCATGTTCAAGTCATCGTAATGAAATCTTAACCCATGAAAGCCTAGCGTCCCTTTTTAGTAACGGTTCAAAAAGGGTTTGAATTTACCAAAACTGAACATTTCAATCAAATAATAGTGTTCAATTATTACTTTGGTATTACTTCGATTCATTATTAACAGACTGCAGCACATAACCATTGTTAAGTGTGTTCTGTAGTCGTGTAACCAGTATACAAAATATCTTTTTTTTTTTTAATGTCAGGCATTAATGCGTTAATAATATATCATCTCAAATATATACAGGGTGAGTTTGATTGAATCTGCCACACGAAAGGGGTGATAGAACAGCCCAGGGGGAACATAGAACCAGCCATTATCGTGTTCTATTCGTAACCGTACCCAAATTATCGTAGGTTTAAAATACGAAATATGTTCTTTTCTTCTTTGTTTACATTGTTTTACATTGTACATGATATATTGTATGGTGAAAATATGTCACTCAAATATCGGTCTAAGTTCACATTTTACTCATCTACCAATGAATGTTATTAAGCCTTTTTCTCTGGCCTTATCGCTAGTGCATCTGTGCCAAAGAATACATAGAGATCCTAAACACCCATTTTTATTTTTCTAAGTTAGTTACCTCGAGTTTCTTAGGAATTTCCGTATGTGTGTATGTTAGTCCTCACTTGATTAAAAAACCGTACGCCCTAGTTTGACACGAAATTCGCAGACTATGAGTGAGTTTAATTGTGCACATTCCCTTTCGGTTGCATTTGAATTTCACAAGCAGTTTTGTTTATATGTTTAGCAAAAATCAAGTTAATTTCAGTACACAATTAAATATTGCCTAGTGTGATTAAGGAAAATCATAAAGCGATTTCATAATTTACAACAGCTTGGGGATATACCACCAAGCTTTTGGTAGCTTTGTGATTATAAACTTGTCAGAGACAGTAATTTTTCGAGTATGATTTCAATTTGGCGCTATTGAGGGAAGGACCAGTACTTTTCCGAATACTCTTGGACGATAAAAAAATATATATGCAGAAATATATGTCCCAAATTTAGAGAAAATAAAGAGGACAGATAATCAGCTGGCCTTTCATAGTCATACTTAATAAAAAAAAAACGACATTAACGAAACATGACGTAATTATGCAGAAAAAAAATTAAAATACAATGCGTATCGAAATTATAGGTCCACCCTTAATTTTCAAAATTTCGACTCTTAATTGAGAATGAGAATCACTTTTTTTGATAGCGATTATATATCTGCAATTCCTGTAACTATGTTTGATGAAATTTCTTAAAAATCTTAATACTATTATAAATGCGAAAGTTTGGATGTTTGGATGTTTGTTCCTCTTTCACGCAAAAACTACTGAACGGATTTTAATGAAACTTTTACCATAATGTGGCTTATGCATCAGAATAACATATAGGCTATAATTTATAACGATATTCGAAAAAGTTCGATTGGTAGCGCTTTTTCATTCCAATTTAAGGTACAGTTTTCGCATAAATCCGAGAAGGCTTCTAGGAAACTAATTCAGTATTTAATGCCATCATCTCAACTCTCTGTCGATAGGTAGAATTGCGTGTATCATTTCCGCTTTTTGCATTAAATTTTCGCATTAAATGTTCAAGGCTTTTCTCAAGTCAAATCAAAAAGTAATTTTTTTCCAGCTTCATGGGTAATATAAAGGCTTTTACATAGACATTGGAAACGAATGTGCACCAGCAGGCAAACGAGCTTTTACTATGGTTTGTATTTTAAAACATTTTGTAGTCTCAGTTGTAAGTAGAATATTTATCATTAAGACAATGTGTTTTCTATTGTGCTTTGAAACGTGCAAATATTATTTTGTAGAATAAATTGTACTCCTTTATTAGTAGATTGTTCACTGCATCAATTATTTTCTTGAGTTTTGTAAATATGTGTTTTAGAGTATCGGTAACGTAATCGCTTGAAGAGATTGGCAACTGGATTAGGTTCATTATTTTCCAATTTAATGAAGCTTTAAATACAACTTAACGGTATTTCTTAAATATTTTTGCGTTGATTGGTCACTTTCTCTGGGTACTTACAATAGGGCAGTTTCTTAGTATCCGACTGAACTGAAATTTTGCCAAATTTGCTGCAAGATTTCAATAACTGAGATTCTCCTCGATTTTTTCAACTGACGCCAGTTTTTGTGCCAAAGACTACGTAATAATACTTTACTTTTTACACGACATAACCAAAATAAAACAATTATTATCTGATATTTATCGACTGGCGGCAAAATCTCAATCATCGATATAATACTCCCACATTTGAAAAGTTGGAGTATTATATCGATGATTGAGATTTTGCCGCAGTCGATAAATATCAGATAATAATTGTTTTATTTTGGTTATGTCGTGTAAAACGTAAAGTATTATTACGTATTTTTTTTCTTTTGTTTTCCCATTCCGTATGTATCCATTAAAAACCTTTTTAAAATTATGTCAAAAAGTAAAGTAATCCACATACTAAATTAATAAAACCCTTAAACAAGACTAAAATTACCATTAATTTGCATTTTTGCATAAATAATTGCTAAATGTTCCCTATTAATTTCGAAATCATTTAGGATAAAAACTTTTAACGTCATTTTATGGTCAGCAATAGTATCTCAACATTTGATTTCCATTTCTCTGTGACAAAAATTAGTGACATAATAATACTTAATGTATTTTCATAAAAGTAAGGAGGGGAGCAAAATTATCCTAGGTATCCCAAAACAGTTACGCAAAAATTTGGCGACATTTTAAAAATTGTCAAAGCGGTGTGTTTTGAGTTCTTTCAGTTCAGGGAAAAAAAAACAAAGGTGAGTATATAAATTGTTTCTCAATATTACTGACCCAGGCAACGCCGGGTATTTTTGCTAGTAAATTATACCGTAAAATGGGGTGAATCGGAACACTTTTCAGCTTTGATTGTGAAAAAAGCAGTTAAACGATTTTTTTTAATTTGATTTTCTGGGTAAAAACTTCGGTCTTGCTTTACTTTTGATATTCCAAGCAAAGACAAAACATTTTGAACAGTTATTATTAAAATATATAGGAAATTATGGGTGTTCCGAATCACCCCGCTGATAGGGGTCAATCGGAACACATGTTAAAATTTTTATTTTTTTTCATTTAACCTGTAATAGGTCTCACAAACATGAGTCATATTGATGGGGGAGAATAAGAACAAATAATTACTGTCAAATAAAAGTATAATTTCAATACCAGTAAACGTTTATAATTTGTCAAAATTCAAAATAATTTTGACTTTATGAAAAATGAAAAGTAATTTTAAGAAATGCTTTTGAATTGAAATACAAAGATTTAACATGAATGGAAGTCACTCATGTCGTCCACAAATATGTACTTGTCCTTTAAACTAGCAATTGTGACTTGGCTTAAGTTTTTTTCATAGCATCTTCTGGGATGAACTCCACCTTGTTTTTAGTTTCTTGAAATCTCTGGGTTTCGGGATTTTCCTGAAAGATTTTTTCGCTTATTCATCACTGTCTGTGTGCTGGCCTTTTGCTATATTAAGTCTATATGACTTTGCCCCTCCTATTTTAAGTAAAAAAAATCTCCTGGAGAAATTTTTTTTTTAATCTGCAACTTTTTGTCATTCTAAGATCTAGTTGCGCACTAGAAGGGATAAACAGTAATAAATCCTTGTCCTTGTCTTGATTAGAGGAATTGGGGTTAGAATCTTGATTTTTCAAACAGATTTCTTCAAATAAGTTTGAGTTAGAAGAACAGAACAAAGTGTTCCGATTCACCCCTCAATTTTTTTTCCTATGGCATTTTTCAGAATTCCTCATTTTTATGACACAATTTATAAAAAATGTAAATTCTAATGTGGTATTCTGTTGTTCAGATACATGTATAATTGAAACATACCACTCTTAGGTTTAAAATATAAGAAGGTTTGTTCTTGCATATGAAGTTTTGCAGTTTATGAAAATGTGATGTTTTCTAGCATTCCACGTGCAGCCCCCCTTAGAAGCCAGTAGCGTTGCAAGATTGACAAAAGTAATTTTTTCCTACTTCCTACGATCTTACCTTTCTAAAAAAAAATTAATGGCGAAAAATACCCAATAATATATTTTTGAAGAATTTCTTTGTACGGTCGGGAAGTTTTGTTCCGATTGACCTCGCTGTTCCTATACACCCCATTTTACGGTAATTTTTTATTCGTTGCAAATTTTCATTTTCAGACCGTTTCAAAAAGATAGGTCCGCCTTCAGAAATTTTGCCCCAATCACGTTTTTTTCCAAAAACTTGCATAAATATCATTGCTTAGTCTAACTGCGGGATTATGCTGGCTGCTGTGGAGGTATTTAAACAGATTTGAACAGCACTTCGTAGTCAAACAAAATGGGTTGTCGTTGCAGTCTTTCACTGGTTGAGCAGTGGAAAATTGATGCATTTAAAAAGTGTAGAAAATTGAATAGAGAAACAGGTGAGTTTTTAAACAGATTGTACAGTGTTACAAACAGTTTTTGGCCATTTAGAAATGCTTATAGTAATAAAAATCATCTGGGCGTCCATTAAAAGTGACACCCCGACTAAGAAGTACTATCGTAAAGAACTTAAAATCTGGAAATATGAACTTATCCACTTTAGCCAAACAACCAAACCCTTTAATATCAAAATGTAGTCTACAGAGTGGTAAAGAAGATCGGCAATTTAGTCTACGTGAAAAGGAAAGCGGCTCCGAAATTGACTAAAAAGCGCAAAGAAAAGAAATTGAAATTCGCACAGGAAGTGATGTCCTGGAAACAAGATATGCCTCCTGCAATATTCATTGATAAAAATAAATTCAACCTGAATGCTCCAAATTGTTTTCAGTATTACAGGCACAATCTGCGTAACGATACATAGATATTCCTGAAGAAGCAAACTGGTGGTGGTTCCGGTATGGTGTGGGCCGGATTCGGAGGTGCAGAAAAAACTGATATAGCATTTGTAAACAATCGTTTGAATGCTGCTGACTATTAACAGTTGCTTGAACAATATTTTCTTCCACAATCAGAACCCATTGGAGGCCATTCTTCAATTTCCAACCGGGCAATGCTCCTGTGCACTCTGAGAAGTCCCCTTTGAATAGTTTCTGGATGATGGTGAACATATCGTCGGCACCATGCTAAAATAACGAATGTGAAAAATCACGTTTTTTGAAGTTCGATGGTTTCCCGTATTATTAAAACAGGGCTACCTACTAGTAAAATGAGGAATCGGTTACATGGTCGTAAGCCAATGTCATTTTTACGAATTTACAGCTTTGCCCGATTAAGTTATGCTATATTTACGAATATGATATTCAACAGTTTACACAGTTAAACAAATAGAAAAATTATGGTTTTAAGGATTTATTGCCTTATCTTGTGTTCAATAAAAGTTTTTCTCGGTAAAACAAAACGGTTTTTTTTATCTTTTCATCCATTATTATTAATTTTTATAGCAATTTTGTATCCTAGATGTAAAGTATCGAAAATGAATGCCATGAAACTTCATTGCAAACTATCGAATGTTCTCTAAAGTTTCATATTCGATACTTTACTTTCAATTCAGTGACTTTCGACCAAAAATGTCCATTTTGGTAAAGTAGCGAATATTTTTAAACAATTATTATTGATAATTTTACAAATAATTAAAATTAAAATGATACCTTCGAACGATAGTTTTACACTTAAAAATATCTATAAAATTTAAAAATTTAAAATAACCTAACGCGTCAGGTGGGAAAAAATTATATTCAGTGTTTTGGCTCTCCTGAAAAACGCCAACTTTCACATTCGTAATTTTAGCATGGTGCCGACGACATTATCAATTAACCACCTTACAGCCTCGACCTGAATCTCCCCTTAAGAACAGGAGGCTTGTGTCGCGCTATGTGAAGCAAAACAGAAATACAAAACAGGGAATCGTAAGCTAAATTTAATCGGGAACAGCCATAGGAGCTTATATTTGCTGAAAATATGAAAATTATTTAAAAAAAAAATCTTATAAAAAGTTTCAACAGTCCAATTTAGGAATATATGCGCCTATATTGAACCATGCGCTTCCTAAATTGGACCGTACCAGGAAATCATAGAATGATTTATATTTAAACTATACAGCTTTTTTCTAGGATTTGCAATAGAATTTCTTTTGCTTCGGCCTCACTTTGGTACTGTTGATAAACTCGCCGATAGCATTTTATACACTTAATCATATTTTTTACTTCACCTCTATGACAAATATTGCAATTGTTTTGTGAAGTCTCTTGCTTCTTCTTGTGTGACTTTTTCTGCTCTATGCCTCTTTTATACAGCGTTAGAATAATTGCTGAGATAGCCTTCATTTTTGTTCCTTCTACTTTTTTAGGCAAAGGTGATATGTGAGCCGGGTTTACAAAATCATAGTTAGAGTTAACAGTCATGTTTTTAAGAAAGCTATCAGCCGATTTTACAGAACTTGTATTAATTTAAGTCGTAACTTGTTCTTGTACAAAGTGTACAACTTACATCGAACATGTAGCCTGTTCACTTTGAGTAGTTTTATCTAGACTTCTTGCCTCTAACTCTGCTGAAGCCAAGTCAATGTCATTAAACGCATGTCAATTAGCAAGTCAAACTCCTATTCTTTAGAATCAATTCACAGCACATTTGTTATGGCCTTGGTTGCGGTTTGCCTATAAGAGTTATCAAAAAGTTCTCCAATGCAATATTGGGTAATGGATCTCATTCGATGTTCTCGCATCCTTGTATCACATTCTCAATTAAAATATGTAGACAGAGACTGAATAAAGACCACATCTACGTGCCTGGTGTGCTTGAAGAGAAAGCATTATTATATCGCCCTCGTTAGCCAAGTTTATTGCATCAATGTTTTTTATGTAAGTGCTGTGCCTATCCATTAATAGAAGTACATCCTTTTTTCATTGCTTTGCTCAACGGTTTTGACGAAATGTTGTATCAATTTTATGAATTATCGTTTGTGATCCAACCTTTTTTTGAACACTCATATTGCCCACCAGGAGATGTTTTTACGACGAGCTCATGCATGAACCTTAATCTTTTGGAAATAAGCATGGGGAGGGGGGCTAGCAATTCTGTTTCCCTCATGCAGCAAATAGCCAGTTTGTTTTTACCACTTTCACCACTAATTAATGCTCCAACCTGGTGTTTACTTTTATACGTCAATATATTTTGGGGCTTTTGGACAGTGAAAAGACCGGCTTTCTCTACATTGAACATTTTAGTAGCATATAAATTGTTTCCTTTTAAAATATTTTTGAACCTATCGAAGGATTTCATATTTTTCTCTCGGGAAACCAGCATAAATTTTATTTAACTTAATAACTATGTTTAAGAACCTTCAACCCTTAACTGCAGCTTAATGGTTGAAGAGGGAAAAAAAACCATACATTTTTCAGAAATTGCAGCTTCTGCTTGATAAAATGTTCTTGACACAAAAAATTAAATGAATATCGTGAATAGGTGCTAAAGCATGCTTAAAATAGTTTTAACTACGCGATTAAATCAGATGAGTCACTTATTGTATGTTACGATTAATAAAACGTTTCGTTTATAATCATATTCTTAAATTGGACCACCAGTCCAATATAAGAAAAAATTTTAGGTCCAATAAAGGAAATTACGCCGTTTTTTTTCCTTTAGCTTATTGCTCTGTCAAAAATTATCAAAATCGCGCATGTAAATACATAGATGTAATCCCTATTAAACACAGATTATAATACTGTAACAGCATTCCACCTTTAATTTACAAGTTTTTGTATTATCCTGCCAGCAACCAGGTCACGAAATAAGATTTCGCACGTTTTCAACCCAAATCTAGTCGTAACTCACGCTAAACAGTTCGAAGACTGGTGAAACTTCATGCACGTTGATTTTATTCCTAAAACTTTATATTTCTACAGTTAAAGTGTAGCATAGATCTCTATCACTAGATTTTAAGCCCGAGGTCCAATTTAAGCAGTGGTCCAATATAGGCGGTTTTCCCCTACTGCAGACTTAAAAAATGCTATTTCCTCTGAATGGTCAAAAATCGAGACAAATTGTTTGGAAAAGCTTGTAGAAACCATGCCAAATAGGATTTATGAGCTTATTGAGAAAAAAATCAGAATCATTTCTTATTAATTCAACATTTATTTGATGCTTTGTTCGGTGGACCTATCTTTTTGAAATAACTGTTTCATGTAATTTTGGTTTCCCCCAGTATTTGTATACTATTTATGAGCTATTTTACATTGAATGAAGTAATGCAGTTTATAAAATAGTACTTCGTACACACTACAACCTTTTTTACCAACATAAATTTCGTTTTAACTGGTGGACCTATCATTTCGAAACGCACTGTAGATTGGTTTAAGGCCCAAATGCGTTAAAATAACAGTGTAAAAAACTGCCAGTAATTATTGATGAGTTAAAACGGGAAAATCACCTTAAAAGCGGATGAAATATAATGTGTTTTTTGTAATCATTAAATTAATTTCAGAAACCAAAGTGCTTCGCTCTTATATTAGACACAAACTGTTAAATAAGACATTCTCTCAAAAATAGCCCACAAATTCCCGAGACATTGTAAAGATTCTGCAACAATTTTTAAGAACATAAAATAGAGGACACGTCTATTGTTTCCTTTGACAATGATTTAACGTTGGAAGACGAGAGATCTTGTTATTGCAATCCGTTAAAATATTATAATAATAAATCAAACTAATTCCTTTAAACGATTAAGCCCTATGTGCTAGCATTAATATATTCCGTAAATCCTAATTATTAAAGGTTAATCTTTTCTTACTACTTCTATGCAATTGTAGTTTAGTCGTGGTGATAAATTGTAGAATAATGTTGCTTGTTGCAGGATATTTTAAAGAGGCACCTTGAATGCCGTACATAGTGTATGTATTCATTATATATATTTATTCCAATTGTAGATGCACAACTTGTCCTCTTTGTCAAATATTTCTTATTTAGAAAAAATTCAATTTTTAATAGTAACATTGCTTTTATTTATTTATTAACTTACTTATAATAACTAATTACTTATAATTAAGACTGAAATTTAAAGATATTTGGCGCCTAAACAGTGTTAATGCTATTTCTTCTTGATATATTTTTTTAACCTTTCTACCGTTGATGTACACAACAAAAGTTTTTGAATTATCAAACAAAAAAAAAACAAAATATCACTAAAGTAAAGAAATATTTGTACTTGCTCTTCTTCTAATACTGTGAATAATCAAGTACATTAGACATAAACCTTCATTATAAATTCAAATATATTTAGAAACCATTAAGAGATAAGGTATTTAACTGCCTGAAGCGAGTCAAAAATATGGGCCAATTAAATATTTTAATTTAAAATAAAGCATAGAAATTTTTAGTCAAATTTTTTCGCACTTAACTCCTATACAGGCCTATAGACAAATACTTATTTCATTCATCAAATTAAAAGATACGTCCTTAATTTTGTCTTTAAATCTTCCTTTATGTTGCATCAAGTAACCTTTTTATTTTTCTTTCAAAAGTATTTTTAAAGACACATTTTTTTTAATAATCTTTTTTCTCCATACGTCATAGATAATAATTGGGCAACTTTATTAAATTTTATATTTAAAATTTGGAATACAACAGGAAGAAAATTAAATTTTAGAGAGAAAATATGCGGATCCGCATGCTCATAATCGATTTTGTTCCAAATTTTATGAAAATTCACAGAACGTTCTTCTAGAACTAAGGCATACATTTTGGCATTCAACGTTTTTACTTTAAAATTAATTAATATTGCAATCGCCTTCACTTGGCAGCGTGTTTGCCAATGTTATAACTTCCTATTTACGTCATTTGCGCCTTAAGTTATTCAAATTTATTATACTAGTGCTTTAAAATTTTAGCATATTTCTTTCCCCGAAAATTAAAGCACAGGATTCTTTAAAAGCTATTACGGTACCGAATTCTGAATTAATCATATATTCATGGCATTTTCTACATTATTACTACTTTTGAAGTTACCATACTGCATAATACTCGGTGTTCCCTTTAAAGTGTTTCGTGAAGCATTTAGTGGACTGTAAGCTTTCTATTCATTCTGATGATGGTTCGCTATTTTTGATTCCATTTTAACGTTTTAACGTTCCGCTTCATTAATGTAATTCGTTCTAAATCGTGTTTCTGTTCAGGAAGCGATGAACCGAGAAAAACAACCATTCAGAATAGATGTACAAGATAATTTTTCGGCTGTTCACTGAGTTTATAGAAATAAAGAATTAATGAAATGGTTTCAAGGAAGTTTCAGCAAGGGATTTGAAATTTGATAATGTGTGCTAAAAGAACTTGATTAAAAGCTTTCTTAATTTGCAGACGATTTGTAAGGGAGTTACAAATGGCGTTGATAGTGTGGATTAGTTTTGATGTTTTTCAGGAACTAAATAGAATCAATTCAAATGCAAATGTATGTCATGCAGCATAAACAATTTACTTTCATTTGATTGTCTCTTTGGTATTTAGTTACAGTGCATTTTAAAACAGTTTCGTCTTAATTCAAGCTTAGTAAATATAAGGGGAACTGCCTAAACATTTATTTTCATTACATTCATTTCAGATTGCATTTAGTTTAGAATTTGTTTTGAGGTTTTTTAATATTGCTATGAAGGACATTAAAGTTAATCTAGACTACATTAGAACTAATTTGTCAAGAAATACGTTTATATTTGATACATTTTTATAAACTGCTTATTGATTTCATAGTTTTTATATTAAAATTCAATAGAAAATGGGCATACTTTTTTATTAATATTTTCACAAATCATATACTCAGTTAGAGAAAAATGTATCTGTAATAAGATGAATGCCTAAATTGTAAAATTTATTTTATTATACTTAGCAGACTTCTTAATTTAAGAATGAATTTGGTTATGACTTATAAAATTAATTTTATATTAACCCGGGAGGACGCGCGGGGTCATTTTATGACCCCAAAGCAATTTTCTAACTCCAATTCCAAGAAAACTACGCACCAGTTCACTCCTTTCTTCTCAGTAGCTGAGTTTCTACCCCCCCCCCCCATTTACCTTTTGTTGCTAAATCGGAGGTATTTCTGGTATTTGCATTCAGCCAAGACACGTTTGGTTAGTTACTGGGGTCATTCTATGACCCAGCGCGTCCTTCCGTTTGCTTGTCAGATCAACTATTTCGCCTGTCTGATACGGTCAGTTCGTCACTTTTTTTTCAATTAAAAGAGTTTTGTACTTTGAAACAACCATATAGAAAGTAATCTTTGTGCTGATTAGTAAATACATTTCTTAAATCCTTTTTGGACGGAAAAATGAGACCGCGAAATAATACTTATTTAGAAATTGAGCAAATAAAATGAAAGGGACACTTATTCAATTAAATTATCATCTCCCTTTCATTCAACCAGTGTAAAAAGTACTTAAATTATGATAACTATAATCAAAATAATATTTTGTTTATCTTCATACATGCAGTATAAAAATACAGGAGGAGACAAAATGAAATCAAGTAAATAAATTACTTTCGATTAAATTTGAAACATTTTAAATATAAATCGATCAATTTTCTTTAAAACATCAATTCTAGAATTATAGTTGTAAAAAAAAATGTAAATTATATATAAATGTAATAACACGCAAAATTTATATGAGTTTTGTGTAAAAAAAATATACGTTCCATACCTTTAAATAGAATTGCGGAAAAAAGTTATTTTGCGTAGCACATTTTTGTCTAAATGATAGGTTTCACAGTCTGTAATTGTACTGCAATATAGTTTTAAGAAAGAAATATTAAAATATAAAAGTTTTCAACAGCGTAGGAAGGGATTTTGGCTTCATTCAAAGGTTTGGGGTCATTTTATGACCCCGCGCGTCCCAACGTTTGCCTAGGAGACGCGCGTTCTCCCGGGTTAAGTTCGAGCGTAGTTTCTGAATCTCGAGAAGATTTTATAATAGCAAATAAGTTTTTTTTTTGTCCGTGAAATCGCATTCTTACAGTAAAAATACCTACATAGATAAGCTAAAATAGCAAAAGTTTTTCTAAAGGCAAAATTTTCTGATAACTCTTTCCCGCATTTAACTCTTAACGACATGCGCCGTAAATATGATTTTTATGATGAGTGTACGGGCATAAAATGGCCATAATAACTATACATTTGCTACTGCATCCAGGTTACCATTTCTTTTTTTATGGATATGCACGTAGAAACAAAAACCCAACGATACACACCATTGCTATTCATATTTGAAGGGTTTGAAGGATGAAGGGGCTATGTTACGTTTTAGAAATAAACATTCTGGACAATGGTCAGCAATGGATACAGTTAAGCAAATAAAACTTGTTACATCAAAAAACAGAGGTCATTAGACCAATTTCGTACACACTGAAGACAAAACCAGAAATTAAAAAAAGCTGCAACAGCTTCAACAATAAAACTTTGAACATAAATTACTCCCAATTTCTGTTTTGTCACATAACTCTATCGCCCAAGCCCTTCAATTGTAATAAAAATAATTTGAATACAAGAAAATAAATGCTTGGGCCATTGTTTTTTATGACATGATGATTTATGTAACAAAGAAATACATGTATAAAATCTGCAGCAAAAAAAAAAATCTCACAAACTATTTGTTTTAGTTTGAATCCATTCACTGTATACACGTATTGACCTTCATTCCCCGAATTTTCTCCATTCATTCCCATCAATGTAATATGATTTGATTTCTGCCGGGAATCAATCATTCTCCTGTACGAAGCAAATATAAACAATGAAGTCCATAAAAAAGCATGACCATGGATATAAGAAAATAGGCAATACTACTACAGACAACCAATGTTTCTACGCAAAGAGGACTTTACAATTTGTGCTTAATGAACGCCGTTTTTAAATTTGGCTCAAAATTTCGCACAACGCATATTTGATCCTACGTCATGCAACGATGCTTTGATATATTAGTTAAATTGTTTTTCTGAAGTAATATTTCAGATGTTGTTTGCATTGTCCTTCGTTAGAGAAGCTTTTAATTGTGTCGTTTTTTTTTAGGATTCTGTTTATTGTTAGAAGTATGATATTTGGTCATAATTACCCTTCTATGATGTAATCTTTTATTTGTACGTAATGTGCATATTTATGAAAAAACTTGTTGCGAATTTTCCTACAAGTAATTCCGAAATGAAATTTCAGCTCCATAGTCATGTGCGCTCAGCATTCTTTTAGAGCTATTTGTGTATTTATTTTTTCGTTTCCAATGACACATCAGAAAACAGTTGAAACATCAAACGGAATAACGATAAATCTATAAATGAGTACGAGCTATGTAAAGGCACTCGAAATCGATGTCCGAGGAAAAGCAGGACATCTTTATACAGTCGAGAAAAAGTCATTTCGTCATGAAGATCACAAAGAGGGCAAACAGGATCAGGAAGCACATTTATGGGACATAGGTGTTTACGCAAACACTCATGTCCAGAGATTAAATGAAAAAAGGCAAGACATTTACTTCTAGGCCACTGAGGGGCATAAGTATCAATTTAATTCGAGGCTTATTTTTGTCCCAATAGGATTTACTCATGCTAGAGCTGTTGATCATTTTGCGTACTGGACGTTGCCCAGAGTGCACCACGGGGAGGTATATCTGAGTCGCACTCCAGTTTTAGAGCAATGTATGAATAATAATATTCAACTTATATTCCTACGTGTTTAAGTTGTAGATCAAATGTTTAATTTTAAAAGAACGGCTTTTTCGAAATCACATTTGCTAATAAAATGTATACGAAGGTTATTACGTATGGAGATGATATTCTGGTCTAATTTCTTATTTAATAACATTATCAGCGATTTCACTTTGAAATTTTCCGAACACTTTACTACAAGACTACTTTTCATTTTCGACACCTAAAATCATTATTGTTCGAGCGTAAATGTATCCTAAAAACTTATTTCTCAACCCTTTGACTAACTATTTCATATTACTAAAATAATGAATTTCTTCAAAATTTAAAAAAAACAGTTTAACAATTTTTACAGACAGGTTCTGATTTCAATAAAAAGAAAAAATCAAAAGTTAGCAAATACAGTGTCTAATAAAAAATAATCATACCTCTTAAAGAACTATTTTTTCACTGAAACAAAATCCTAAATTCAAAAGCTTATACTTAAAATAATAAGGGATATAAAATACATAAAAAGCGAAGAAAAAAAAGGGCTGAACTTCAGAGAGATTTTATATCAATATTTGCCTTCTTTCTAAACTAACAAAGTTTAAAACACAAAATAAAGCAAACAGTCCCATTTCCTGGTAAAAAAAATAAATTCTATGCCAACGCATACAAGTTGGTCATGTTTAATTTAGTAGAAAACACACAGTTTTTCTACAGCGCTGACAGATTGCTGTTTTCATGATTCATATTTTTAGAATTTTTTTATGGTTAGAAACTAAAATAAAATGTGTCTTAAACACAAGAATCTATCTATATTTCCGATTCTAATTTAGTAACCATCATTGTTAAAACACACTATATTATTAAAGTTGTGTTTTTTTCAAAATTAGTTACTCAAGAAAAACTATACATTACACTAACGCATTACCACATAGTCAAACAATTCTACATTCTTATGATTTTTTTTTTATTTTTCAACAGCTACTGAAACACATTTTCTCGTACTCTTGCTTACTTCATATATCATGCATTTTACTTGATTTCGTCTTCTATCTTTCTGATTATCTTCTATTACAGTGGAATGGGTCATTCCATGTGAAATCAACAAGCCTCAAAATTTGACCATCACCAATTTCAAAAAAATTATAGGGTTGATTACCTCTATAAAGTGATACAAAAAAACTGATTTTTAAAATTTTTTTCAGCTGTTAGTTTTTTGTGTGAGACCGCTTAAAAAACGTAAAAAATGGAAAAAAGTGAAATTTTGAACATACAAAGATTCAATTTTCTCAGCTTGTATTGCAGCTAGAGTCTTTTGTTATATGTCATTGTAAAGCTCTTTAAACAAGCTTTCAAATGATGTATAATTTGACAAGGTTTCGTGATGCTAATATTTCAAGGTCACCAAAAGCATTATTTGACCTTGAATATTTCAAAAAGTGCATTTTTTAAAAATCTGAAAAAAATATATATATTACTTCCTAATGTAGTGTATATGTGGTAAAATTTTCAGAATGGGACAACAATGGGATCTGGATGAAAAATGGAATCGACTTTTTACACTCTTACCACTTTATTGCAATGCCTATGGCTCCTGAGGATATATAATACAGAAATATTGCAAACTGCGAAATGTTATTTACAAGTGACGGTTGGCTTATTCTACGTCTTGTTTTGAGAGGTTATAAATCATTCCTTTTACGTTTCTACTAGGGTCTACTTTCGAAATAATAGCACTTATGGGCACATTGACAACATTTTCAAAGTCTGGATGGTAGATAGAATTTGAGGGTCCATGAGGTTGCAACAGCTTGATTTTCTTCATCTGTGTCTAAGACGCACCTTAGCCACCAATATCAATTATACCTGCAGATCAAGAATCCAACCATTTCTGGGCAATCAAGATCACCTTTGACAGTTGAAGTACGTTCGATCCTTATAGTGTTGAAAATGAATCTGCATTCACTTTCATCTGATTCCTGTTTAATGGCATTACACAATGAAGGCTCTGAGTGCCTGATGTTGTTCTTGCCATCATTTTTCTGGATTTCAAAGCCTCTTCTTCCATATCAAATCAATTCATTTTCAATATTGCACAATTGAACATTATAAACAGGAAGCAGAGGCTTTGAAATCCAGAAAAATGATGGCAAGAACAACACCAGGCAATCAGAGTCTTCATTGTGTAATGTCATTAAACAGGAATCAGATGCAAGTGAATGCATATTCATTTTCAACACTATAAGGATCGAACGTGCTACAACTGTCAAAGGCGATCTTGATTGCCCAGAAATGGTTGGATTCTTGATCTGCATGTATAATGGATATTGGTGGCTAAGGTGCGTCTTAGACACAGATGAAGAAAATCAAGTTGTTGCAACCTCGTGGACCCTCAAATTATATCTGGGTCATTTTCAAAATTTGCTTACATTTTCTGTCCGGAGGTTAAAAAGACGATTTTGAAGCATAACTTATATTTTAAATGCAATGCGAATAATTATTTTCTGAAAGAAATACCCCCCAAAAAATTCTATCACTCAACAAATTATTGAAATTTATTTATATATAAGTTTTTAAAAATGAGAATCAAGGCAAAAACGCTTGTCCATTTCCAATTTTCGCAAGTTCAATTATTTTTTTCCTATACTTAATGGTCAAAAAAAGTAAATGCGACATATTATTTTTATATATTGACTATTAGTATATGGTATTCATGATAAAAATTTACAATAGTAATTTTATTTCAATAAGAAATGTATGAATATATTTTGTCCGGAAGTTCTTGTCAAGTCCGTTACCCTAAGATTATTTTAGCTAAAAAAGGTATTTATTGAAGTCAAAAGATGGTAACACGTATTCAGTTAACTTAACAAATTAGTCACGTAACTATTGTGTACCATTTTGTTTCCCTGAGTCGAGAAGTATTGCTGTGGCGTTTCGCACAAAAATTTTTCCAGGTGCGTATTTTTATTCTTTGTCAAGTCCGTTACCAAATATTTTAGTATTAATTTTTACTTTTTCTAAACTTTTACCCCTAAATATTGTTCCTTATACAACTCTAAGAAAATGCATATTGTAGTTTAATTTTTAAATTCGACAACATAGCCATAATTTGAAATTTTGGTTGAAATGTCAAGTCCGCTACTGGTCAAATCCGTTACCAAATGTCAAATTCGTTACCATAGAGTTTTTGATCAATATTTTAATCATCACAAACATCGTTTTAAGCTTCAGGGCGCAAATAATTTCAAATAAAGTTGGTTCTAGGCTCTATGATATAGTTTAACCTGTTAACTGGGTATGACGAAATATTTCGTCATACATAAAAGCCTACAGCAATGGGCATGACGAAATTTTTCGTATATTCTTATTATGCATTTCAGTGTTTTATACATTTTTATTATTGTGTTGTATTATTTACATACTGAGATGTGAATTATTATTTGTGGTGTGATATTACTTATCGCTGCGAAAAAAAAGTCCCCATTGTGAAACGAGTTGAGCAATAGCTAATTCCCCGGTTAACAGGTTAAAAGTGAGATTTCATATTGATTTTGTATGGTAATGGACGACAATTTTCCTTGCAACTTACAGTTTTACAACAGCATTTGAATACTTAATTATTTATCAAAGTGTACAACCAGTTACTTTTTTACACACCTACAATATGTGACTAAACATCTGTTAGTGTTTCCAAAAGAAAATATAAATTAAAAAAATTAACTTAAAAATTTTGAAATGTAAGCATATGGTGAAAATGACCCACCTACTATCCAGACTTTGAAAATGTTGTTAATGTGCCCATAAGTGCTATTATTTCGAAAGTAGACCCTAGTAGAAACGGAAAAGGAATGATTTATAACCTCTCAAAACAAGACGTGGAATAAGCCAACCTTCACTTGTAAATAACATTTCGCAGTTTGCAGTATTTCTGTATTATATATCCTCAGGAGTCATAGGCATTGCAATAAAGTGGTAAGAGTGTAAAAAGTCGATTCCATTTTTCATCCAGATCCCATTGCTGTCCCATTCTGCAAATTTTACCACATATACACTACATTAGGAAGTAATATATATATATTTTTCATATTTTTAAAAAATGCACTTTTTGAAATATTCAAGGTCAAATAATGCTTTTAGTGACCTTGAAATATTAACATCACGAAACCTTGTCAAATTACATATCATTTGAAAGCCTGTTTAAAGAGCTTTACAATGACATATAACAAAAGACTCTAGCTGCAATGCAAGCTGAGAAAATTGAATCTTTGTATGTTCAAAATTTCACTTTTTTCCATTTTTTACGTTTTTTAAGCGGTCTCACACAAAAAACTAACAGCTGAAAAAAATTTTAAAAATCAGTTTTTTGTATCACTTTATAGAGGTACTCAACCCTATAATTTTTTTTGAAATTGGTGATGGTCAAGTTTTGAGGCTTGTTGATTTCGCATGGAATGACCCGAATCGAACAATATTGTGCGTTCCATAACTTAAGTCGTTTTTGGATGTTAAATTAGTTGTCTAATAAATTTCAATCAACAAGAGCATTAGACACTTTCATTTTATCTAATAGTTGCATTGATGCAATTAAATATGTGAATATATATGTTAATTCATTTGACATCAAACATTCATTTCTAATAGCATATTCTTACACGATCCCGTTTTACCCTACCAAGGGTGAGTAAAATGGGATAGGGATTTTTATGGTATTAGGTTTTTGCTTATTTTACTTTAGATTTGAAGGGCCAGGGGAGGGGGGGGAGATGAAAGTCACTTTTTCGTCAATTTCGAGATATTAACGCTATCTAGGGGCTGTGAAGGATTAATATCATCTGGTAGAACAACATAGGGGAAAAAGATGAGAATCGACCGAATGCATGAAAACTCTATTAACTGCAAAGGGAGTTACGAGAAATCAAGCTTTATTCTTCGTTTTTCTCAAATCGCTTTTTGGTTACTTTCATCTTTTTTCCATCTGGCCCTTCATTTAGTTTTTTGAACAAAATACGGCTACGCAATTGTAAATTTGTAAAATTACATAGCACAGAAATTGCGTATAATTGTTTCGTTTCCTTTTCTGCTTTAGAACAGGCTTTGTAGGCCAATTATGAAAGCAAAAGGGTAGATTGCCAAATTTGGTGGCTTGAAAGATCATGCGGTTACGTGGGCCATCAAGAGGAAATTTGCCCCAAATATGCTCCGGTTCTTTCCGGGTCCCCAAGCTGTCCGTTCTGTGAAATTGATTTCGCCATCTACTTACACACGATGTACTTACTTATCTCCATATATATTTTTTTTCTGCATGTCATATATCCAAAAAGCTGTGCATTGGTTACATGACACAATAATTTAATTACAGTAATGTCATATCTTTCGTTTTCTCTTAAGCTTAAACATTTACAGATTCAAGAAATATTTACAAACTCAATGAGTGCACACATCTAGTTCATGTTTTGGATCGATAAAGGATAACACATAATATCTTTCAATGTGGGTTATTCTACAAATACAGGAAAATTTCTAGTATGTAGATTTAAAATAATTTAAAATTAAAAATCTGAAAAAAAATCAGGAAAGTACTTCATAAGCTACATAATTAAAACAGAATATCAGCAGAGTTTAAATGTTTGTATTGTATTGAATTTTTGCTTTTTTATTTTTTTGAAGGCATGTGAATGATAAAAAGGACATGTGGATGACACAATGGGTATGTTAATAACACAATGGATATGTGAATAACACAATAGGTATATTAATGAAATTTTTCACCTTGTAAATTGTTAGATATGATTTTGAAACATTATACTGTCATAGTTATTACAAAATATTAGGTTGGAACTAGGGCTTACTTTAGGTTAGATCTTTAAATTGGGGCATGTGAATGACATAAGAAAATCGGCATGTGGAGGACAAAACACAAGTAATATGTTCTCAAAAAGTCACATCTGAATATATTTCAGCTTAACTTCGAATAAGAGCCCACAAATGTAAGCTTTCGAACTATTTATCATCAAAAAAATTTTTTATGTACATTTTACTTGCATTCTGTTGGGCATGTATATGACAAAGCTGAAAAAAACTTGCATTGGAAGTTAGTTTAGCTTGCTTTCAATCAAAAAGTAATTGCAGAGCAGCAAAATTAATCTTCAGCCAGGAATAACAAAGTTCAATGCTTCATTTTAAAATCTGTTACCAGATTTTGAAATAAAACATTTCAGAGAAAGATACCTATACTTTTCAGGCATGTGGATGACTGATAATCGCTGGGACAAAGTTTAGATTATTTTTTAGAAATATTATTTTTACATTATTTTGCTTTTTTTAAATTTACATATTGCCCACATACACGTTCAAAAATAAAAAAATCTTGAGAAAAAAATCACTTATTTTTTTTAAAATCCAGATTCCATAGATTGTGAAAATTGTGCTTATGGGACAGGGCATGTGGATGACATTTCAATGTAATATTGTATTTTTAAGTGAATAATAATTATTTAGTGACAATTGTTGATAGTCAGAATTATAGAACAAAGGACGCATAAAAATATTCCCAAAAGAGGTTTTTTTTTAATTAAAAGCAAAAAGAGCGATCAGTATGGAACACAAATTTGCCCATTTTTGTAGAATCACCCATATACATAATGTTGTGCAGCTCCTAAAAGGGAGGCATTAGGAACTCCGTTCTCTAGCAGCATCATCTCATCGGCCGATGATCGGCCATTCATCGAAACCCGATGAAATTCTCATTGGCCGATCATCCAATATGTCTCATCGGCCAAGCAGAATCCGAGCAGCAAAATCCGATGAGAATACGATGATATTTGGAGCAATTTACGAGCAGAACAGTCCCGTGCCGAGGAATTACATCGGGAAACTTGATCGGAAGGATATCGTTTTCCGATGGAATATAGCTCATCTTATTTTCATCGGGAAAATTGATCGGAAGGATATCGCTTTTCCGATGAAAAGTAGCTCATCGAAAACCGTGCTCGGATACTGATCGGAACGATGTCATCGTGCGTTACAGGATCAGTTTACGAGGAGTTTGTTGATCTACCGAGCAAAATCCGATGAGTTGATGCTACTTGGGTTAGGTTCCGTTCAAGCCTCGTTAGATTTAATGTTTTCTGCTGCAACTCCATCTCTCACCAGCGAGTCAGTTGCATAAATCACTATTTATACAATATGTTATTTTAAGTTTTATATTATCCTTTTACCGATTGATTTTAACAATGTTATCAAATTCGCTTTCAAAGATGCTCTAAAACATCCACTCCTCCAGCTTTCGACTAAGCATCAGATACTTATCTTGCTACTTTTACGGATCGTTCAACTTCTTGATTGTGGAAAGGAAATAATTTTGTAACCATCCACTTAACAATAATTTTAGATTCATTGCTAATTAGTATTCATATGTTGTTATTCCTTAAATCTGGTCTCAGTAATGGGATCTCAAAATTCGATTAGCCGCTGCTAACCAGCGTACATGATTCAGTCTTCCCGGATGCCGGATGTTTACTTTTAAATTAGGTGGGTCATTCATGAACATATCACAGTGTGATTAATATACTAAATATACTTTTGGTCTGTGCGGAAATTTCTATTCTTATTTTCTGACATTTTTTTTAAAACTTGCTTGTATGATTTCAGCTCTTCAAAACTGAGACGTTTAGAGATTTTTAATAATTTAAGACAGCCTTACCCCTATGTGAGGGGCTTAAATAACAGGTAGCTCTTCATTGTTCCTCTTTCCAAACTACCTATAATACTAAAATTTTAATAGAGGGGCAATTGGGGAAAAATGAGCTTATGCGCGGCAATGGTATAAAGTTTTCACAAGACGGTAAGTATTAGAGCCTAAGAGGAACCCAGACAATTTTATTTTACTCAATATTTTGTCTATTTTTATCAAAAAAATAGAATTATCGACACTAGGAATTATCAAAAATTAGAAGCGTATGAGATTATTACAGAAAACGTAAACTTGCTCAAAACAGAATATTTTGAGCGTCAACGAGTCACCAGAAGATATTATTTGAATAATAAGGTTTTTTTTTCTAATTGCTTGTCGTCATTTTTTATTTACGTTTAGAAAACTCTTGTGCTTAAATCAAGCAATAAGAAAATGTAAACAGTAACATATAATGCGAAAAGAAGGATGAAAATATATTTTTCTCTAAACACAAATCCTTCTGATAATAAACAATTCGATGAAATAACGCAGCAACAACTGCTTTATCGTAGAAAAGTTCTAAATTAGCTTCAACGCGCTTCTCCTTACTTTTTTTCTTGTTTATCATAAAACATAATCCCCAAAAAATCATGCATGCAGATAACATGCTACAATTTAACGATATTTTGGAACATCGTAAGAACTCAATTTTAGGAAGAAAAAAAGCTGAATTTAAAAACAAAATATGAATTTGTTGTGGTGGAAAAATTAAGAAATGCGTACGGGCAAAGACGAAAGATATTTCGCATGGATAGTTATTACCCTATTTCGCCCAAATTCTAGTCACGCCCTGGAGAAAACTAGGAGTTAAGATGAGTAAAAATTCTCGAGTGGAAGCATCTCAATAAATCAAGTTGCCGCTCCACTAGCTTTCCTCCTGCACCTGAAAGAGCAAGCAACAGCATTTCAGCCAGGTCTTTCTTTCTCTTCGTTTGTACCGTGATGAAGTGCCTGGTAGAGAGATTTCGGGAGGGATTGTATATTTATTCAACACATAAATTTCCTGATAGTTTTGACGGTAATAAAAATAAATGTTTGTGGAGAAACTCATTGAAACTGTTATGATAATTGAAAATATAGGTATGAAAGATATGGAAATATGTGTGTCATTTGTTGAAAACCAACTATATCATTTGAAACTCTTGATCCGGAGCAATTTAGTAACTTTAAAATATCATTGCACTTTTTTTCTGATTGAACTTGGAAAAGCAGTATAGAAATGCCAGCAGATTATAATAAGCAAAAAAAAGGTCGATTATAACTTTGAGTGATCTCGAATAACTAACTAACCTCTAATTATTTCAGCCTTAATAAATATTAATCTTTTTTAGGGCTGAATACAGTTTACATTAATGTGTTAAACTATTTTGGGGGTTGAGATTAATTTATTAAAATAAATTTATTTAGCTTATTGTTTAACCATTTTGGTTGGGTGGGAAATACATCCCTAGCAGCATCATCTCATCGGCCGATGATCGGCCATTCATCGAAATCCGATGAAATTCTCATCGGCCGATGATCCAATATGTCTCATCGGTCGAGCAGAATACGAGCAGCAAAATCCGATGAGAATACGATGAGATTTGGAGCAATTTACGAGCAGAACAGTCCCGTGCCGAGGAATTTCATCGGGAAACTTGATCGGAATGATATCGTTTTCCGATGGAATATAGCTCATCTTATTTTCATCGGGAAAGTTGATCGGAAGGATATCACTTTCCGATGAAAAGTAGCTCATCGAAAACCGTGCTCGGATACTGATCGGAACGATGTCATCGTGCGTTACAGGATCAGTTTACGAGGAGTTTGTTGATCGGCCGAGCAAAATCCGATGAGTTGATGCTACTTGGGATTTCCCATTGCTCCATGGGAGATATTCAAATATTTCGTTTTGAGTACATTTTTATTTTGCAAGACATTAATTACATTTTAAAAATAAAATTTTAAAATACTAAAATCTACGAGTGCAATTATGAGCTGGAAATATGTTTTGTTCCAGCATATTAGATGACATTTTAAAAAGCAATTATCACACAGACAGTAAGACATTTCAAAAGTTGTACAAACGTACGAGAGAGAGATAGAGAGAGATTTAGGAGGCAAGTTGTTAAATCTGTTAAAGATATGTTTTAAATATAGCAATTACATAACTAACTATAGTTATGTAAATCATAAAACGCTAGAATGCTAGTTGATTATCACAGGTAAGTCGAAGTATTAAGAAAACTGTAAATTAGGAAAATTAAAAACAAAGGGAGCGGGGACAAAAACCACTAACGGCAGTAAGTCAAAACATCATTAACAAATCCATTAAAGACGACAGTTTCTAGCTTAAGACAGAAGTTGACAAAAGAAAGTGGTTAGATATAAATATAAGTATTTTCGCTTTGTATCAAATGATCGATTTGAATATGCTACAAACATATTTATTTCGCTTAAATTCATTTGCTTGACGAACAAAAAAATAATGGATCACAGCTTTTCATACTGCGGAAAATGTATTGACTGAAAAAGAAGAAAATATGCAGTTGAAGTTTGATGGATTAATCTAATTACATATAAGTGATTGATGATGTGTAAACGCAATATTTCTTTTGGAGGGAAGCTAAGTTATTTCTGTTTATAAAAATATGTTTTGGCGAGATTGAAGATAAATGCATAGAGACACGTGTGAGTAATCGAACTAGAATCATATGTTAATATGTATTAGCATATACTTCTAGAAAAATGTTTGAAATTATTTAAACTCGGAATTTAACAGAGTGATATAAATAGCTAGCTCATCTTAATTGAAACAAATATCAAATCACACTTTTTTATTGAATAAAATTTCACCAAAGGCACACCAAGTTTAATGATACACAATTTTTGTTTCTTTTATTTGATTTCCATTTTTTAATATATAGCTTATTTCCAAGCCGAGAAAGTAAACGTAGAAATAAATACCATAAATTTTAATTTAATACAAAATTGATTTTCAAAATATGAATATATATTTAAGAAATCATTTGTTTCCCAATCAGTATAATAGAGAAAGTGGTCCAAAACGAGCTGGGATCCAAATACGGGCAACTTGTTGAAAGGGAGGCGGGTAGCAGGAGGTTGCATGCAGTCACAAAAATGGCATTCAATAGCAGAATAAGAAGGACCAGAATACTAGTTGGACCTAATCTTGAAAACACGTGATTTTACCCTTTTTTCTGTAATTAATTAGTTTTAGAACAGTTAAAACTGGATTTCTGCTTTTTGAGTCCTAATATTACTTATCTGAGTGCTTTTAAGAGTTATTGTCAGTAAAATTATCCAATTTGCGTGAACGAGGAAATCGATTGGTACAAAAATGAAAGTGTTTTTAACCACTTCATCTACTTTTTTAACAATGAAATAACGTTATAACAGCTCATTTTATGCATAATAACGTACTTATTAAAGGATGTGTATTTAAACCGAATAATAATGATTAAAAATATTATTTTTTAAAAGTTTTGAAACTAATAAACTGGTTACGTAAATCAATCAGTATATGTTTAAACCGAGTTCTATCAATGTAAGAAGAAAAGAAAAAGTCCTAAAAATCTGAGTCCTAAATTTTAAGATTTATTAATGTAACGACTTTTCCGTGTGGTCAAGACGACAATGTCTTTGATGTTACTTGATTCTTGTAGGGATACTTCGTCATCCCGAAGTAAACAAATCCGCATGAACAGTTGATCTTGTAAACTCCAGATGTCTACTTATTTCTACAAGAGTCAAGGAACATCAAAGAAATTGCCGTCTAGGCCATACGTCCTAGCAGGCCGGTGTCAGCAGTAGCGGAACATACTTTCAAGGATCCACGCTATTGAATTGAAGGAAATGAATTTATTGTATCGGACCTCCCACTACTGCTCCAGATTGAACATAGAAGCAAATAAGATCTTTAAACATTCGAAAACTTGAGCAGGAAGGAAGAAGGTGTAAATTAACAAACTCTGGAATCCTGTATTTAACTCACGAGAGCTCGCGCCATGTTTTGTCACACGAGTGCTCGCGCGGGGTCGAAAACGACCCCAATGAGATTTTCTTCATTTCTTTTCCTTTTTTTCAAGACTTCTTTATTTTATTTTATTCATTTATGTTTTTTCACTAACATATACTTCTACAATGATTAGTTTTTGATTCGAAATGCATAAAGAAAGTGTTTTATGAACTATTACGAAAATGCTCCAGCTCTCAAACACATCAGTAACATTTTTTTCGTTTCCCTTTGGTGCAGGAAGAAAAATACTTATGTTTCGAACTGGAGTACAAACATTAGCTCTAAATTTATTTCTTTGCCAAACAGTTTCTTTATCTCTTCCAATAAAGATGTCATCTGTATCAGGATTATCAGAATTTTCGCTAAAAGAAGATTTGCTTCCACTGTCATAATCACTAAAGTTGTCTTTATTGCTAAACCTTCATCGTCTGAAATGACGTATATTCATCACTTTCTCCATCGGATAGTAATTAACTAAAATGCTTCATTCCTTGCTCATATTGAGTCGGCATCTTTTCTTTGTTATAATTAGTGCAAAAGCAATTGAAAATATGAATTTTACAAGGACAGAACTGCATAATCATTGTGAACGACACGCTTGGTAACTGAAAATCATGGTTAGAAGAAGGATTGCTGCTAACTAATTCCTTTTTACAAAATGTTTCGAAATTCTTTGAATGGAACCGACTCCAAACACCTGTTCCGCTCCGAGAACTTTACTGACGTCAGTACTCGCCAGCGGTTGTAAAAGACTCCAATCGCAAGTACCCCCTAGTTTACAAGAATGAAAAGGATTTAAGAAAATTCCAACTACACCCACATGCCAATCAAGGACACAATGGCAGCTACCCAAAAGATGGTTTTCTTATCTGTCCATGAAATTCCAAGAAATGGAAACAAAAATGGCTGGGGTCGTTTTCAACCCCGCGCGAGCTCTCGCTTGTTAAAGGGACTAATCAGCGAGGAACCACCACCCAATCAGGGAAGAGGATTCAACAGCCAATTACTGTCCATAGCGAGGGCAGCGATAGCTTGGCTAGCTTCAACCAACTAGGAACGAGGAGCACAGGCTTCATCGACCAATCGCAGTTGATTACGAAGAGAGCACTTCATTGATAAATACTACAAACACTTCCAGAACTATCAGTGGTCGAGATGAATCTTCCCTGCAAAGTTCGTCAACGCCACTGAAGTTGACCGCCGCAGATGCAGCCGAAACGTTTTGAACGATATCAATCAGACTTTCCTAATAATATTGACTCCTGCGGTGAACTCTTCACTCTTACATAATGGTTTAGGTTTTATTGTTGGTGTTTTATACTTAAAAAGTATTTTAAAATGTAAATATTTGGAGAACTTTGATTACAATATGTAATATTACGTACATCAAAAATTAAACTCAAATGTGTGATAAAACTTTTTAGCTATTGACACTTAGTAATATTTCCGCTAAGTTCCCTAGTATTATGCCCAACAAAATATTATGTTTTCGCAGAATAGAAGAGTTGGTTTTTGCCGCAATGGTACATTGCCTTTCAATGTCATACTGTAAACAACTCTCGATTTTTTTTGTCAAATTTTAAATTGAATGAGATAAATATTGCTGTGCACGGTGAGGGATGTAAGTGAGGATTAACATTATGTGACAGTTGTATTTGGAAATGATTATTGCTTGTGACAATGCAACAATGGAAGAAAAATGAATAAATATTGTGCACAGTTTAAAATAAAATGTGTAGACATATTCTCAATAATCACGGATATAAAATTTTATTAACTATGTTTCAATTTTTTTCAGAAATGTTACGTCTATATCGTCTGAAACCGAAGAAAAATCTACATTTCAAATAACTTACCATAAGTACAATGCACTCATTTAATGATGTTAAAAAAACAAAATGAAGGAACATTTTAATCAATTGAAGAACTGAAGAATAAAAAACAGGTTGCAAAAAAATCCAATATCTATCTTTAATGAAACTGTTTCTCCAAAATTGAATTTACCCTATAAAAGCAGTTTCCGTTTTTTTTTTCGTAAATATTTTTGATTAAAAATGTAATTTGGAAGTTAAACTCTTTTTGTAAGACTGCTCGTACTTTCTTTTTCCGAGAAAAAAAACAAAGAAAACAGAAAAGGAAGGAAGAGAGAAATAAATCTAATAAAATATCATCCATTTATAATGCTGTTTCTCAATTTACGTCCCATCGTACGTACATCTCTCCTAGCTTTAAACGCAATTTTCAATTTCAACTAAGCTATAATTTAAAATTTTATCTCCTGCTTTCGTACGACTTCATTCGTTTCTGCTGTACAGTATCGTTTTACAATGTAGTTTTATACATTTCCAAATCCTTTTAAAATGTATCGATCAAAACTATTTTTTTAATATCATATATGAATAGGAAGAAAATGTTACTGATTACTACTGGAATTAAGTATGGGCCTGAAAAATATATTTTCAATTTAATTATATACTATATAACTGAAACGCATGGATTGTATTAAACTTTGAAATCTGTCATTTGTGCCTACCTCCCCCCCTCCACACACATACACTGTCCAGGTTTTTCCATGATTACTTAGTATCTTGCTATACTTAGTACTAATCTTTGTTGTGGCTTAAAATTTCTTATTCTACTGTTTAAACATCTTTTTTTTTTAATGCTTGCTACTAAGAGATTTTTATTTCACGCGGTTTAAAAGAACGACCAATGCACAATTAATTTATTTGTTCATCTTGTTTCTTATTTCTGCTATACCCCGGCTTAAGTTAGTGTGTATGAAGTTAATAAGATTGAAAAAAACAACTTATTTTCATGCCAATGTCTAACGAGGTCAAATTAGACAATGTCAAACTGTGGTAATTCATCATTTGAATAATACAATAAGTGCAAGTGGGGTAAAATGGGTCACTTAACAGTTAACTAAGTGTTAGTCAAATTAAAAGTTATGTTTTTCTACCAATATTCCATTATTAATTATAGTTTTTAATAGTGAATGGCAAAAACAAAAATAGCAAATTGTAAGAGTAAGACTACAAATTTTAATATCGTTTTAATAAGTTTTTATTTTGTAAGCAAACAGTTTCACGTTTAAAAAAGTTATTTTCAGGAATGTGGTAAAACAAGAAAATACTTCACACTTTGCAAATGGTAATGTGTTCCAAGTTTATCATTTACTTATCTCTAAAAATCTTGAACTTTTTTAACTAAACATATTTAACTTTTTTTTGTTCGCTTTTTATGTTAAAAATCCTGAAGATTAGCTCTCATTCCAATCATTTTATTTGGCTCTAGTAAAATATTTTTTTTTTTTTTTGGGGGGGGGGGAGGAAAAATCTGTCCTAGTTAGATTTAAAAGATCCAACTAATTTCATTTTTTTTCCTCTTTGAAAAAAACAGCAAATAGTTTTACGAAATTGAAACACATTGTTTGTTCTATTTCTTCTTGAAATTGAATTTCAATTGTTTCACATAAACAACAACTTTAAATAATATTTACTTTCTACAGATTGAACTTTTAAATCTTACATTTAAACAATGTTTGCTCAGATTTTTAACACGGTGTTTAAAAAATGTTAAGTAATATGTTAAATGTATGTAGGGAAATCTGAGAGGTAAAGTAAAACTGTTAAGAAAAATGATATTTTTCAGAATGAGCAACGAGTAGATTGTTTCAAAAATTACGTAACTAGAAGGCATTTTTTTTGCAATAGTACTTGTATTGAATTGTTATTTTTCATTTACGGCACTAAATAGAATCTTCATATATAGCTAGAAAATTATTATGTGCACCAGGAATGGAGCAAAATGTAATTTAATGTTTTTCAGATGCTATAACATCTGCTTGATTAAACATATTTTTCTTTGAATGAATATAAATATATGGCTAAAGGAATAAGTGTAAAAAATGGTTTATCTAGTAGATAAATAATACATAAAATTAATTAACTAGTGAAGAAGTAAATACCTACTCTGCCGTCTCAAGTCCAAGATTAACTTCAAATCATTTAAAATCACAGTTGTTGATGGTGGCGACATACATATGAACCAAGTTGTAAAAAATCCAGCTCTTTATAAACGTGATTATTTAAAAAACTAATTAACAAATTAAAACATTTAAAGTAAAAAGTAATACATACCTTTTATCATTTTAAAATTTAAATGTTTTGCTAAGGTGAATGTGTACGAAGCCAACTGTTTTTATAATGTATTAAAAGTTTAAAAAAAATATCTTTTAGGAATCGTCTTTTATTCCTGAAACACTTTAAGTAGTGGTGTCTCGTGATATTACTCGGTGGAGTAACATGGTTTGTAATGATTTGAATTCAGATCTAGTATATAATTTAAAAGATAATGTTAAATTACTGATTTGACATTATCTTTTAAATCAGAGTAAACGTTATCTTTTATCACTAGTATATAATGTAAAAGATAATGTTATTTTTCTGATTTAAAATTATATTTTGAAGTATAGACTAGCTTAACTAAATAAAAAAAAAACAACTGAAAACAATAGAGTGAAAAGGGGTAATTTCAAAGTAAAAAATGAATAAATAAACAAATAAAAATAATAGTATTAATAACAATAATTAATTTAATTATTTAAGAGTAAGAAAACATTAAATGAAAGTAGTTAGAAAATGACCCATTTTGCCTCGACCTTATCCTATTACTCTTAAAATTCAACTGAAGTTTAGACATGTTTTGCATGTGTTTTGGTTGCAAAGAGCTGTGCAATTATTTCTAAACCTCTACTAATGTTTTTTTGTGGCAGTGGTACAGCTAAATTAAAACATTTTACTGTCCAAAGAACTGGAAACGTAAGCTTCAGTGACTCAGTAATTCGGTTGAAATTGTGTAAGGAATCCCTGGTAGTTTTCCTCAGTAGTCCTGGTGTTCTCCTTACCCTGGAACTCCCCTTTAGTATGTAAAAAATATATTGATTACTTTAATTGAATAAATGTTTTAAAAAATGCAGATCTAAAAAGAAATCGGTGAAACATTCCAAAACAAGAAAAATTACTTTTTCCAGCGAAACCTTTTTTTTTTTTTTTAATTTATTTTTCTTCTGTATAGGAAAGCTAACGAAAGCTATTTTTCCTCTATTAAGTATTAATACACAATCTCAAAATGCTTCATTTCTACAGTATATAACCCAAATTTGTAACAGTTTATGTACTATATAATACCAAAAAAATTCTATTAATTTTGCTTCATACATATTGAGTTCCTTTTTCTAAGACTAATGTAACTTTAAAATTAAAATTGTAGATATTCAGAATCAAAGAAACATATTTAATGTTAACATCTTTAATGGTATTTAATATATGTTATTTCGATTATACACATTGCCTTTTAAAAGTTAAGGTGTAAATTGTCTTTTCCGTCTAATTGGCAAATGAGTGAGTGTTTTGGAAACAAAAAATTACAGGAAAAGTACCTTAAACAGTTATTTAGTGAATGTGTCCTAGGAATGAGAAAGTTTAATAATATTTTTGTCAGTTTCACCCTATTTTAACTGTAAAATGATTCTTCTTGAGAAATATATATCAAGCTAAAAGTTTATGAAACAAACTCTCGTTTGCAGTATTTTAATGTTGAAGCATATTCAATTAAGTAAAAGATTTGATAATGTAGCACATACCAAATCATATACATAACCACATACCATCACACATACACAAACCACATACCATCCGTATTAACATATATTAAAATTAAAGTTTTACTTACAATTCAAATTTTACAATTTATCTTAATTTATACCTTACTGGTTAATACTGAGTATAAAAATATATTCATTGAAACAACCGTAGTGAAATATGTTTTTTCTTTAAGTTTTATTTAAGTATGACACAGATTAATCACATGATTAAAACGGCCAAAACGTAACCTAAGACTTCCTTGCAAAAGGTTTTTAAAAAGCGTTAAATTTAATGAAATTATTTCTTGCTTTAGAAATTCTTTTCTTTTTAATCCAAATTTATTACTATATATATGTATTTTTTTTTTA
>JAXGGA010012175.1:0-39671 GCA_038373865.1 Uloborus plumipes | reverse complement strand
TTTTTGAACGTATGTTTTCGCAAAATAAATAAATAAATAAATAAATGACGAATGGAGAACTCTTCAATTTCCAGAGAAGGTCTTTTTGCCCAATCAACGAAAAAGCAGAACAGCTCTATAATTCAATTCATAACGTGTAAAAAACAAAATGTCTTTTGTAGCAAATGCACCCACAGCTCGATCATATAGCATCCTAAGACTGCAGTTTCGCCCTTATTATGGGCTCCTCAGTTAGGAATAGCCAATGATCGAGCCGGAGGCAAAAATCCTCTTATTGTAGCTAAGATAGCCAACAAACTGGTAGATAAAATGAATTTATCTTACCAGCGAGCGTCCGCAAACTATGGTGCGACTCAACTCGAAATTTGAATTTCAAATTTCAACGCGAAATTGTTCTTAATAAATAAAAATACAAAGCAATGATTTGTGAAGCCTGCGAGTGATCATACAAAGAACATACCCAAATTCTACAGAATACTTCCATCATAGAGACCTCAAATTTTATGGATAATATAGTATAAAAGAAGATGGGAGCTGATAAGATCCTGATATCAGCTTATATGTAAAACAAGTAATATAATCTATTATTAGCAAGAATAAACGATACTTTTGTGTTTAATTTATTAAGTAGAATAGATATATGATACATGAGATTAATTTAATAAACAAAAATCTTAAATATCTGTGTTCAATTCAGAGATATATTGTTTCATTGTTTCATAGACCAGAAACATCTTTTGAATGCTAAGTCGCTTAAGTTTCTTTTCTTTGCTACAACACTGAAACCAATTTTCTTAAATTGGGATTATCCAAGGGGTATGGGGATAAAAAATACTCTGCCCAATTCTTTTCAATAAGTTGAGTTTGCAACTAAAAATGCTGCACTTAAAAAATAATAAACCAATATATTGATTTGACAGTTAAGGAACGTTTTTGAATATAAATAGTACGTCACGTTACTTTTGATAGCAGAAAATTTTGAAATGTTTATTGACATCCAAGGAAATTCATTTAAATACATGCACTAAAAAAAAGTAAAATATTGCAAATTACTTGTTGCACTTTTTCAAAGCAATGTGCTGAAATAACAGATTAGAGACAAACATATTAGAAATGAAACCTAATCAGTTAATAGACACTGATATATCTTCAAAAACACTCCTTGCAAATTCTTTCTGTAATTAAGAAGTTCATAAATAATCTGAGAATTTACCTGAGATATGTCAAATTCACTTCAATAAGGCGCCCAGTTTTTTCGTCGTATGCTGAAGAGGCTGTTCGAAAATCACTTTGCTGAAAGTCGCTCACAAACCTGAATAATTTCTTGATCTTTTGGGAAACCGAAAAGCAATTCCATCCTTTTTGTAGTTTCCTCTGCATCCCGGTATTTAAATTCAATCCGATATAACTTATAACCAACTCCAAACAACCGGTTACGAAACAACACATTGCGAGCAACAAGCAACTCGTTTACCGGTAAGCCACATTCAAATTTCCGCGCTTTGTAGATCAAAGATCGACTATTGGTGACGTAACGAGACACGCGCGAAAGACTTCTGAGGCTTCCTAGTTGCGTGGGTTTCGCTTCCACACGCTCCGGAAAATCCGAAGGAGTTCCTCGAGGAAATCCTCAACGTGTGTATGGTGAATTCTGTTGAGATATTCCTGCGGATCTCAGGACACGTCTGTATTGAGGTTTTCCTGAAGGAAAGCCTTCGAGTTTTCCGAAGCGTGTGGGGGGGGCCCTCAACCAAGCTAATAAAAACATGGTGATATACCAAATATTGCCGTATAAACTTAAACTGAACTGAAGTTTAGTGATGAGTTGAAATTATTTCTCAAAATTAAAATATTTCAGGAAAGTAAAAGACAAGTTTCCCCGGAAAATATCCTCTAACAACTACTAGTGAGAATTTTCTTCGTAAATTTTCTTGGCGTATAAAACAAGACGAGTGAGAGTAAATATCTCTATAATAAGCATAAAAATTTAAAACGTTTCAAAAATTTCTAATTCGTGCATAGATTTTGCCAGTTTATTTTTTAGCTCCTTTTTATCGAAAAATACCAAATCTAATAAGATTATTTAACGCTTTATGGCAAAAAATTTGCATATACTGTTTGCCCCGCTTAATCGGGTAACGGATAAACGAATACCCCGATTATACGAATAAAACTTCTCGGAACGGCATACCCTACTCCCTAGCATAGATGCAATGTTAAAGATTCCCGCTTAAACAAATGTCCCGCTAAATCGAATAGTATTTTGAACCGACAGTATTCGTTTAAACGGGGCCGACAGTATACGGGTTATTTTCTCAATTCGTTAACTTTTGTGTCCTTCATCCATATCTTCCAATTAAACACCTATTTTCATTATCTAATGCTATGTTCTATTCAAGTTGCTCACAAAGAGTAATGACAACGTGCATTGGCACTATTTTGCACTTAAATTATATATTAAAAAAAATAATATATAGGCAAAATGTCATTTCCGTCCCCTGTCCCCACACACATTTGTCAACTTTAAACAAAAATTACTGTATGAAGAAACATTTTTAAAAATTAATACATATGCATTATGATACAGTACAAGTGTGTACTTCAATGTACCATGTAAGCATTCCTTATTATATTTACATATTTTGATAGAGAGCTCAATTTATACGTGTCCCCAGGTTTTGAAAAAAATTTCCCCCAAGTAGAAAAACCTTCAATAAAATTCTATAAATGGCGCTAGTTGGCAATAAAATAGCTCAAAATGTTTAAGAACATTCTTCTTAGCAGAAAAATACGCTTTAAATGAAGTTTACACATCTTTTAGGGTGTGTGAGGCTTGTTTTATCTGAAAAATTCTATGCGTGACTTTATTCAATGTCATTTCCGTCCCCCTGCTTATCTTCCAGAAGATTTAAATAAAATTAAAAAAAATTCCACTTCCGAATGTGTTCTTACGAACACTTTTAAGGTATCAACAGTTAAATTAAAGATATGAAAAACTTTTCACACTGTTTTCGAAAACCCACTGTTTTGTCATTTCCGTCCCTGTCATTTCCGTCCCCACTTATGAAGTGGTTTCGGGAGAGTGACATTTTAATGGATTTTAAAAATTTTAATGCACGTTATTTATATTGTTGTGTTATTTTTTAATACTTTTAGCAAATTTCAAATGGCAATAAGTTAGGCACATTGTTCAATCTTTAAAATTCATAATAATTTAGATATGGAAGTTATTAGTTGTTTAATTAGTTACATCTAAATTTTAAAACTTATAAGAATAAAATTTTATAAATTTAACTATTCTAATCAATGTTTTAAAAGTAGTTTAGAATATTTTGTGTTTCAAAGTGTTTTTTTCTCACTGAATAGAACAAAATTAAGCATTTAAAAATAAATCCAAACGTTAATGGTATTTTATTTCCACGAAATTTTTCATGGTAAGTTTTCTACACAATTTTGTTTGTCTCTTCTATTCTAGGAACAGTCTGTAACATTTACATTATTGTTTAGTTATGGTTAACAATTCAAGTATAAATTATAAATTTTATTTTTTATGCTTGGATTTTGTTTATTTATTTTTTCAAACTGTTAGTTGTTAAATTATTATATTCTTTAGGTAAAGTTCAAATGATATAATAGAGATGAAAAAAGTAGTTTAGAATATTTTGAACTCCAAAATAGTTTTTATCTACGGAACAGATCAACATTAAAGGAAATTATTTTTCAAAAGTAAATTTTTAAAATCTTAATTAAATTTCTCCTTGTTAGTTATCATATAATTCTGTTTTCTTTTTTTTTAATTCTTAGAATAATTTAGAACAAATCCATTATTATTTTAGCTAACTTATGACTTAAAATACTTATATAATAATTATTATTTGTTCTATTTTGTAATTATGTGTACTTTTATGTTAAATTGCGTTAAGCATTAAAAGTAAGGCTCTTCACCGTCACAGAGACTGATATAAAGCGAGTTGAAATTCTGCTACCAAAAAAAACTGAAGTCAATTCCAAATATCATGAAGCTTCATCAGTTGGTTAGGAATGAAAATAACAAATCAGTGTTAAGTTTACGCATGCTAACTTGCGTTTCTTGCGAAACCGATCTTTCTTGTACTCATTATGCTTCGAGTCCGCCTACAGTTAATATTTTATAGACTAAATAAAAATAAATGTAAAGCAGACAAATGAAAAAATAAAGAAACTTGTAACTCTTTGCAGTAAAAAAAAGTTGGTATTGTAAAAGTTTAAAATTCCAACGAAAAATACTACTATTTCTTTAAAAAATTAGTTTTAATCTATTTTGTTTGTAAATAATGTAAAATAAATATACGAAGCAATATTCTAAATGGTGTATTTTGTTTTCTATGTCATTATTTATCAATTGAATAAAGTTTTAAAAATATTTCTTGAGTGAGGAAAGTGTTTAAGCCGGGAGATGGTAATTACACTTTTTGCATTAAACAAATTTAAAACTGTCATTAAAATTTTATTTTTAATTTTTTTTCGTTGGTGAGCACTGATTTGTGATCTTAAATAAGTTGTCTTTAAACAAATATTAACAATTATTAATTAATTACAAGTTGAATTTTTCCTACTTGGCATTGGCAAAAGTTAACGTGTTGAGAAAATCACCCATACACAGATACGTGCTTCCCGATTACCAGGAACCGCTTTTTCAATGCAACGAAGTGCAGTGAAACCTCGCTTAACGGACACCCCTTCAAAGTGGACACCCCTCATTACGGACAGTTTATTTTTTTCCCATTCTTTTTCTAGGGTAGAACCATTAAGAATCCCCTCATTAAAGCAAACACTCACTTAACCGGACACGGGGACACGGACACAGCTTATCTTGCAAAAAGGCTCTTTCTTTACTCATTAAAACGGACACCGATGGACAATTTCGGAGAAATCTGTTTAGTTTTTTTGTTGGGAGAAAAAAAAGATAAGAGATCCATTGAAAATACTTAATTCAGTTCACTTCCAACACAGAGATTGTTAAACACAACGGGAGGCAATCACAAAGGGGAATTAGTAACACCTTCCTCCACAACAAACCACAAAAATTTATCCCATCACATAAATACACTACCATTCCAGAACTTTACAGGAAAAAGTCTGCTGAGGTGAAAGCCAATGTTGAATCTATTGTTTAGCCTAGGGAACATATTTTTGGCTCTTGGAAATAGCTCGGATTTTAACAAATACAGCTGTTGGTCAAAGAGTGCGACTCCACTCGGTAAACTGGCTAAATGTCTTGTTTTTTTCCCTAGAGTAATCAAATTGTCCGCCATGTAAGGACTATAGATCATATGGTCCTGCCGCCATGTGCTCTTCAGTGCTTACAATAGAGGTTAAGAACGTGATTTTGCCTAAATCTTATTAAAAAACCTCTGCGGCCTCTGCTGCAGCACTTTAGCAGTTCCCGATTTAATTCCAGCAGTAGGGTTTCTTTTGAAGTGAAAAAGAATCTTCAGCACAAGTGTGTGAACGGAAAGAATTGGGGATTAGTGAAAGGGGGAAGAAATGAAGCTCCTTGGAAGGATTTAGTTTCATTTCTAGAGTTTTGGAAGAGGTACCTCGTTTGACTCTGCTGCATTGTGTGTCCTCTATACGCATCCACGTAGAAAAAAATGCCTTGTGAAGCTTTGACTTTGAAAGAAAAATTCGAAAATGAGGAAGAACCCCTTAATAAATAAACAAAATTAATAGGCCTCAGTGATGAAAACGCTTTCAATGACGATGAATATGCTGACATTGATGCAGATGTTGAATGTGAGATAAATTTCTTAGAAGTGGAGGAGATAGTTGAAAGCGTAAAACACAAGGAAACCGAAAGTAAAGGAGAAGAAGACGATGCCTGGATAGGGGAAGCACCTTCTGGAGACACGAAGATCAGAAACTTACGTGATGCTCAAATATATATTAATGAATTAAAACGTTTTTACTCAGCAAGAAATGAGAAATGGGAGTAAAATTAACCCAAGAGCTTAAAATTCATCATTAAGAATGATGAGCATAAACTACTCCACGCAAACTTCTATAACACATTTTTTTACAAAACTAACATCAGGTGTGTTTATGTACTTTCTTAGCATATTTTAAATTATTTTATTAATTTTGAACCTGGAACTAAAACTTATTCAATTTCATTATTTTTCTGTAATTACAAAGATATACCTCTTGATCAGGGAATAAGTTTTCTTTTAGTATGTGTAGTTAATGGCTCTGTAATAATTAAATTTATTTAGAAACTAATTTTGTATTCACTTTTCTTGTCCCTCCCTTAAGCGGACACCAATTTAAACCGGACAATATTTAGGTCCCCGTAGGTGTCCGTATTAGAGAGGTTTTACTGCATAAGCTTTAGGATGAAAAGTTATCAGAGAGAAACAAAAAATGTTTTAAAGTCTTTCATTCGAGTTATAACTAGAGCAACGTGTCATTTGTGGTACTGTACTTAAAACATATTTTGTTCTTTTGCCTTGCTTCTTTTATTCATGTCTATCTTTCTGGTTTCTTTCATTCTTTTAAGCCTTTTAGGCAGGGATTCAAGTGAAACACCATTGCAATCGCTTCGAATTGCAATCGCTACTGGAAGTGAATTACATTATCATCAACTTAACTTGTTACTGACGTCACTACGGGTGGAGCCAATAAGAGCTCACAAGCAGTCAGTGATCTCCTCTTATTCGCCAAGTAGGCTGTGACGTTTTATCTAGCTCGTTTTTCATAGGCAAACGTCACGCTGACGTCACGATGTTTTTATCAAGAAACGTTCTAATGTAATTCATTTCCAGTAACGATTGTAATTTGCGATCGCCTGTTTCACTTGAATTCCTGCCTTAATGTCATTTTAGAGACATAAAATGTAATCGGTGTTTTGTGTTCCTTGAATCAGCGGAGCAGGAACTTCATAAAAATAGGGGGCGCCAGGGATGGAGTAGGCAGTCTACAGTTATGATAGTGTCTAAATCACTTAGGACATAAGTTAACTATAATTATTTCAATTAAAACCTGGTTCTGATTCTAATTATATAATTATGTCTGCCAAAATTGCAAAAACAGGAAACAGCTATGCAAATTAAGCAAAACTAACAGAAAATTTTAAGCCAGGTAGAACATATGCTAATACATAATTAGAAATATTGAACAATCGTTTATTTGTTTTGTAACATTAATTTTTATTACTAACCTATAGTAAAAATGTTTTTTCTTTTTCCATTTTGAAGTATTTTTTATGGTGTTGCATTTTCCACCCCCAAACTGGAGTATAAACTTGCTTATAGTAAATGTATTACACCCCCTTTTTATTGAAATAGAGAGATTCGTCAACATCGAGAAAATGAGCGAAGGCACACATGCAACTGTTCTCTCAGATTGTCCTGTTCTCTCAGTTGCTTATTAACTGAATTTCTTGAAAAAAGTAGACTACATTTTGGGGGATAGTGGACAAAAGTAGTTTTTGCTGGTATTCGGATACACAGTGGCGTAGGAACTTGGTAAAAGTAGGGGAAGCTGAGCGCAGTGCCCGAATATTGGTACTTCGGGGGGGGGGGGGGGGGAGCGAGATTCACTTTGCCACCCTTTGTACACAAAAGTTCAATTTTTGAAATAACAAATATTCAAACAAACTTGATGTGAATGAAAATAATTTAAAAACATAACTAATATCTCTTTTCTCAAAAAGGCAACAAGTTTAAGTGCATACTTTTACATTAGTAATATAAACTTAGCTTTAGAAGTAATATTCGTGCGGAAATAGGGAGTCTCAAATTTCTCCCAGAAAATTTCCAAATTGTAGCTTTAAAAAACGATTGAAGACAATTTCTGGCAGGGTTGTTTGGTTTAAACCACGTTGGTTTAAACCAATCGGTTTTTTTAAAAAAACCATGCGGTTTTTTTAAAAATTGGTTTTTTTTCCAAAAATGACAAAAAAAGAAGGAAAAAAAATTCTTCAAATGTTTACATTTATTTTATGCACATATTAAAACATGTAAAATTTAGTTTATGCAAAGTTGTAGACATAAATAATTAAGAAAAAGATTTTTTTGAAATTTATTAAAAGTTTACAAAATTATGTGTTTTCAAATCAATATAACATTTCTCATTATGTAATATATTACACTGCCAAAGAGCAGATTTAGGCAAACTTTCTTCATAACACATAATTTACATGAATAATTAATATTTTTAAAGGATTGTATATGTATTTCAAAATTCAAAGCAATAATTGTTCCATCGCTGATGCTGTTTCTATTTGGAAAGAGCTTAAAAAATATTCAGAGAGAAAAAATTAAGTAAGGATGTCCAAGAGTTTTCAGAAAGTAGATATAAATTTGCTCTGACGCCCAATTTTTGGCTTACATGTTTGACCCAAGATATAGTCGGAATGAACTGTCTGAACAAGAGAAGAAAGAAGCACTAAATATTGCGAAATTGAAACATCCAAGCAACTCCACGCTTTCACTCGTAGTGAAATTCAGTGCAAAATCCTCACCTTTTGAGGAGCATTATTTTGATCCAAGTGTAATACAAGAAGTTACTCCATATGAGTGTTGGAAAAGTCAGCAAACTCAAATAAATGAATTCAACGATAAAGTGTTCACCGAAATTGGGCAGCTGATTACAGCAAAAGCCTCATCTGCAAGTGCTGAAAGAATATTTTCAACATTTGGAATTGTTCAATCAAAAATTAGAAACAAATTAGGGTTGGAAAAAGCTTCAAAGCTAGTTTTTTTATTTGGGGCTTTTAATTGATTGAAATACATGTATTTTTTTACAATACAGTTTAGGGAAAAACTTTCTCTTGGTTTAAATTTGAATCAAAATGTTTTTAAAGCCATAGTAAATATAAATGAGCCAACCTACATATAAATATTTGAAATATATGTAAAATATTGTTTTACAATAACACAAAACCAAACTTCACGTCACAATAAAATATGTAAATCCATTACATTATAAATTATTATTTTTTTGTTATTTAATATTTTGAACAAAAAAACATAAAGCTTTTGCAGAGCCATAACATATGTGCGAGCACTGAATGAATAATTTCAAGTGATAAAAATATTATTTATTCTTTTCTGAAGCTGATTTAGCAGTAAATATTTATACAAATACAAATACAAATGTGGCGACCAGCAGCAGGCTCTGGACCCAACTTGGCTGGTCCTAGTCAAATTAAAGACCCCAATGAAGATCAATGGCTCTCTTAAAGCCATCTACTCCATTGCTCTTTACCGCCTCTTCCGGTAAGCTATTCCAAGTTCCCACTACCCTGCTAAAATAGTAATTTTTTCGAATTTCAAGATTAGCCTGAGATTTAAACAGCTTAAAACAATGACCCCTTGTCCTGCTTTCCGTGCGAAAATCTAACCCCGTAACATCATTCATTTTAATAAATTTAAACAACTGAATCATGTCCCCTCTGGCTCTCCTTCGCTCAAGACTATACATATTAAGCATTCTAAGTCTGGAATCATAGTCTAAATTAGAAAACCCATTTACTAACCTTGTAGCCCTTCTTTGTACCCTTTCCAATAAATTAATGTCTTTCTTCAGATAAGGAGACCAAAACTGAACAGCATACTCCAAATGAGGTCTTACCAAACTTCTATATAGAGGCAGAAGAACCTTCTTAGATTTGTTTGAAATAGATCTATTAATAAACCCAAGCATCCTATTGGCTTTGTTACTAGCTATGCTGCACTGTTGACTAGACTTGAAATCCTGATTTATTAAGACACCTAGATCCATAACATTATCTGCCCTACTAATGACTGAACCCTGTAAATAATAGCTTGTATGCTTATTTCCATGACCGAAATGCAGCACTTGACATTTGCCGACATTAACTGCCATACCCCACTTGTCTGCCCATTTAGTAATATGATCCAAATCTTGTTGCAGCTGATTTATTTGTTCGTCATTTTCTACAACCCCCATAAGTTTGACATCATCGGCAAAACAATTCATGTTTCCAGAAACATTTTCATGAATGTCATTCATAAAAATAATAAACAAAAGGGGACCTAAAACTGATCCTTGGGGAACCCCACTTAAAACCTCACTCCATTTAGAATAGTTACCCCTAACAACTACTATTTGTTTCCTTCCTGTCAGCCAATTCCTAACCCAAACAAGAATTTTACCTCCTACCCCTATATCAGCTAATTTACTGAGTAGTGCTACATGCGGCACCTTATCGAAAGCTTTTTGAAAATCTATGTAAACAACATCTACGCATTTTTTGCTATCTAAAGCCAAGGTAACCTTGTCGTAGAAATGTAATAAATTAGTAGCACACGATTTACCTTTTCTGAAACCATACTGCAAACTACTCAACAGCCCATTATTTTCTAAGAAATTCATAATCTTAATTTTGATCAATGTTTCAAAAATTTTACATACCACTGAAGTCAGACTCACAGGCCTATAATTTCCTGCATTACCTCTAGACCCTTTCTTGAAGAGTGGTGTAATGTTAGCTAGTTTCCAGTCCTCTGGCACTATCCCTGAGTTATACGAAGCATTGAATATATTAACTATAACGTCAACTAATTCCTCTGCACATTCTACTAGAATTTTTGGATAAATATTATCTGGTCCCGGAGCTTTTGTGGTTTTAATTTTTTTCAAATAAAGTAATACATTCTCCCTGGAAAATACAAAGTCCTCAAGCTGTGTAGTAGCTTGTGTCTTGCTTGTGTCAACTGTTGAGATACAGTTATCGTTAAAAACACTGGAAAAAAAGTCATTTAGAACATTTGCTATATCACCATCATTCTGAATTAAATTTCCATGCTCATCTACTAGTGGCCCAATTTGAGTATTTCGAACTTTCCCAGAATTTGCGTATGCAAAAAACTCCTTTGGATTCCTGTCAATATTATCTGCCAGCTTTTGTTCCAATTCTCTTTTCTGAAACCGTACCAAATACTTAAAACTACGCCTAGCCTCACAATACTGTAGCCTGTCTGCGCTGTGACCAGTTTCTTTTAATCGACGAAAAGCAGCTTGCTTACGGTTTAGAGCGTCCTTAGTTTCCCTAGTGAACCACATGGGCCAAATTTTTGTGTTTACCCCTTTTCTCCTAAAAGGAACAAAATCTCCAACTGTTTTTGCTAGTTTTTCCTTAAACTCTGTCCACTGCAAATTTACATCGCTATTGTCCAAACCTGATGAAAAAACCGCTTTCAAACTCTGCCTGAGTGCGACAAAATCAGTATTTCTGAAATTAGGTACAAACCTAAAATTTTTGTCTTTGTCCATATCAAACTTAATCCCAAACCTAATGCTGTTGTGGTCACTATCCCCAATATGCTCCCCTACACATAATGCCTGTACAGAACCTTCAACATTGCAGAAAACAAGATCCAAAACAGTATCCTGCCGTGTTCCCTCAGAAACAACTTGATCTAAAAAACAGTCACCAATTACTTTTAGAAATCCCTCTTCTCTACTATTATTGGGGTAAGAATTATTCCAATCAATGCCCGGAAAATTGAAATCCCCCATTATAATTACCGGTCCCTTACTCGACATGTCTCTAATAATACGATACATCTGTTCATCTTGACCCTGGCTTAGATTAGGTGGCCTATAAATGTTACCCAAACGTAATTTTTTACCCTTACCGCTCATCAATTCTAGCCAAACCATGTCAGTATCATTAGGTTTGTCATTTATTGCCAATTCATTGCAAGTTAAAGTATCTCTAACATAAAATAAAACCCCACCACCTCTTTTACCTACTCTATCTTGTCTAAACAAATTATACCCAGGAATACACAATAAATCATCATCATTTTTGGTAGCCCATGTCTCGGTAACTCCAATTACGTCCAAATTCTCATTTGTGATTATGCTTTTTAATTCTTCCATCTTGTTCCTAATACTGCGAGCATTGGTATAAAAAACCTTAAGTATGCTCAACTTGCTTTTATTCAACCCCTTACGATTTCTTGAATCAAAATTGTTAAAATGACTACTCTTATTTTCCTCCTTATTACCATTCCTAATTAAACCCAAATAGTTTGCACATTTTTGCAACCTTCTCCGTGAACCCTGCCCCCCTTTCAAACTTAGTTTTTTGACTCAGAAGACTCCAAAACCAAACCACTAACCATTTTAATCCCTGTAGAACTCAGATGCAGGCCATCCCTAGCAATCCAATCTCGCTTACAATAACTCCACACGTCGATGAATCTGATACTGCGCAGCGCATATGGCAAATTTCTTTGAGTATGAGGTTCATGCACCTAGCCCGCTGGTTTAACCAGCTCCTATTGACTCCGTACCTGGGAAGCAACCCAACCACTTGGACACTGGTCGAACTGTTGGTTGCTTTATCCAACAGGGAATTCCACTTGTTCCTAAATTCCTCATTATTACTACGGCCTACATCGTTCGTTCCCACCCATAAAGTGACCATATCCTCCTTATCAAATGTCCCCCTCTTCTCTGCAACCTTATTTACATCCTTCACCCGAGCCCCTGGTAAACAGCACCTAGCCACCTTACGTTTTACCCTCCCGATTGAATTTCCCACCTCACGCACCATAGAATCCCCCAATATTACTCCCTTCGTCTCCCAGTCTGTCTCCTTACTGCTAACTTCCCCCTTCACCTCTGGAATAATCCCACTAACTAACTCACAGCTAATGCCCACATCCTTTTTAATAACTTCCCCCTTTCCATCTAAATTGTTTACCTCCTCTGTCCCACAACCTGAGGCTATTTGGGCCTGCAAAATGGTCATCCTATTTTTTAAGTCCAGGAGCTCATCACACTTAGTGCAAGTGAAATCATCCTCAAAAATGGACTCCTCTTTTCCCTCATACAGGCAGAACATTTGACAAAGGTCGCAAGAAATCCACCTGCTCCCCTTCCCATTCTTAACCTCTTTAAAAATGCATATAACACCCATAATAACACGAATGATCCACTTATACAAAAGCAATACAAAAAGACAAAAGTGCAAAATTTTAAGAGTAACTACTAATAATTAAAATAAGAAATCATTATGAGTTAAAGATACAAAGAATGCAGATAACTAAGTCAGTAGTAAATAAAAATAAACTAAATTGCTACACCCAACAAAGAACACAGGCCTAACAACAAAGGAATCACCACATTTTAGGCTTAGCTCAAAAAATTGAAAAACACTTTAAGAATGCAAGTAAAGCAAAAATAAGTCTCAATGCACAGAAATACTAAATTATATGCTGAAATACAATAAAAATACCAAAACTGATACAATAAAAACAAACAATTTACATTAAAAATATCACTTAGCTCAGAGCAGCAAAAATCTCCCCTGCAACACTGGCCCCCTCTAGCGGCGAATGATCTTCGCCGCTAGAATTTGAATACTAGCGGCGCTTCTATTGAATACTTTTAAATAAAATCGGATTGCATTTTTCAATTTCTTGCAGAAGATGTTACATTTTCTGCAAAATATATTTCATGAAACAGAATTTGCTACTAATTTACTTTTTCTAAGGAGTCTGTACATTTTATATTTTGAATTACAATGCTATTTCTGCTTACTTGTTTACAAGATCATAAGGTGAAACTTTTCTTTTTGAATTTGTTTAGATTATGCTTGAAAATATGCACCCCCCCCCCTCGTTTTTTTTATAATTATTATTATTTGTTTTGATATAACAAATTATGTTTTTTTTTTAATCATCACTACTTTTTGTCTCAACGTGCATCCCATCTGCTTCTTGAAGTATTTCCTGAGAGGTCTATGCATTCATACCAATATATTAATTGAGTTTATTTCAATCAATAATTTCCTATAAAAAGCTATTTTAATGATGTAATTAAATCACAATGTTTTCCTCTTATCTCCTTAAATAGTTAAGAAATGTGGTTTTATGACTTTTGAAGATTGATTGATTATTAATTACACCAAACTGTTATTACTTTCTGAAAAAAATTTTTTTTTTCAAAAATTATATTAAAACTAAAAAAAACCCGGTTTAAACCAAAAAAACCTGGTTTAAACCAAAAAAACCGGTTTTTTTGGTTTTTTTCAAAAAAAAACCCTGTTTTTTTTCCAACCCTGATTTCTGGTACATTTGGTAACGTTAAGGGCACAGCTGTTTTTCAAAACTGAAGCTCCAAAAATGCAATTTTAATCTGTTCTCAATGCCTGAAAGATTTTCCGGCAATTTTAGAAAATTAAAGCCCGAGAAACGAGAGTTCAACTGTTCCGTAATGATTTTGGCGGAGAGAGGGCCTTGGAAAAGTAAAATTTTGAATAATGTACTGCAAAAAATTGTAGGGATAGAACTTTTCCGGGGGAGCTGAGCCGGCTTGATTTTCCAGGGGGAGCCGGAGCTCCCCCAGCTCCCCCGGTTCGTACGCCCCTGCGGATATATACAAAGACTTTATCAACACCCCAGCAAGCAAAATATCTTGCCTCAGGATTGCATACAGGTTAACGCGTCAGCCAATCTAATCTTGCCTAAATACTGCCTGAATAATGTTATGTTACTCTCTAAGAGCTGTCAGCGCCTTGCCCCAATGTTGACTGTCAAGGTGTATGCAGCCTTATGTCAGTCGAATGGCAGGGTGGGCTCTGCCTTTGGAGCATCAAATTGCTGCCATAGCAGTGTGAAATCAATCTGCATGCAAGAAGTGGTTGCTATTGTAATCCTGCATACACATTATCTTAACATTGAAATGGCAGGATACACTGATATGACAGTGTGAAATTAGTCTGTATGCAGCTTTTGTCACCCTGCACACGTATTGTTATGCAGTGCAAAATCAGTACGTTTGCAGGGTGTTTCTTTTTTATTTATTCTTATTATTTCTTTGTTATTTTCACTTCAAATTCAGGAAGTAAATTCCATTCTTTAACTATTCCTTTTATTCTTCAAGATGAATTATTATTTTTTTTAGCTTAAGGACGTTTCTAAAGCTGACATGGAGAGTCACATAAAGGAATTTTTTTGTACAATTTACAATTTAATTGAGTATAATGAGAATTACTTCATTGATTTTGGATTAACTAAACATCTTAAAATTCATAGACTCCTTATATATTGATTTATTCTTAAATTTATGATTCTTTTATTTACTACAAAGACATAAAATGCCTAATTAGAATTAATTGAGGAGCATTAATTGCACCGAGATAATCAACATAAAATTCAAATTACATTCTATAGATTGATGTCAGCTTTAAAAATACTGTTTAGACAAAAAATCAATTTATCTTAAAGAATAACATCAATAGTTAATGAATAAAATTTTGCTTACTCGTGAGCTTGAAGAGTAATTATGATAAAATCTTTGCGTGTAATCCCTTGTTGTCAGCCACGTTTATAAACAAAAATCTTTATTGTCACCCATTTCTGCAATTGATCGCTAATCGATCGCGATATGGATTGTATTGCCGCGTCATTGAATAAATGCAGTAATAGGATCACAAATAAAAAGCAATAATATTGCACACAACAATGAAGCAACCGAATTTTAACGAAGCCTAAATCGTATCCACGTCCCCACGTGCAGCGCTCGCTTCGCATTGAAGGAAAAAATCGGAATGCCGGGTGTAAAATCCGCGCATGCGCTTCTCTCCTATTGTGCGCGAATGTTATGTTACTCTCCTTGCCTCAATGTTGACTGTCAAGGTGAATGCAGCCTTATTATGTCAGTCGAATGTCAGGGTGGGCTCTGCCTTTGAAGCATCAATAAATTGCTGCTGGCGGCAGCGTGAAATCAGTGCTCCAGTTCAACAAATTCTATAAAATCCTGATGCTGACAACATGTGTGCAATGTTGATTTTACAGCACGTTTCAGTGTTGATATGTTAAGATGTATGTAATATTACACACGTGTTGTTATAGCATTATTGATTTTTAAATCTGTATGCAATCTATATGCAGTACAAAATTGTGCAATATTGACGCTGTCAGTTCAATGTCAAGATCTGTCAAGGTTGATGCAAGAAATTTTGCTTGCTGGGACAGCAAAAAAATATTTTGCTTAAGGTACTGGGATTAGAATTATCAACTTTCATAGTCTCTTATAGATTATCTATTTTCGTAGTCACTCTTGCTAAAGATACCCATATAAAAGATGCGCACAATTTCTTTAAAATACTCAGTAGCAAGCTCTTTGGAAAATCTCGATTCATGTTGCTAATGCATTAACATTTCCATTTATGTGCGTTGCTTATTGCTCATTACTGATAACTTAAAAATTTTCTTCAGTTCTTATGTTTGTTTCAATAGAGGCTACGTATTACCATTGGCTGCTGCAAACCATTTGCAGACCTAGTCCATTAGACCGGCTACCGTATTTTTTTGACGCCTTTTAGCTCTGACAACCCTGATTAGGGATCCGAAACAAGTAGACAACCTTATATAAGCAACATTGTTGTTTTATTTACAGCTTCTACTCTCCATTTATGTTAGCTGTTTTAAGAAACTCGATGAGGGTAAACCAGTCATTTTTTGGCACCTTTTATAGCCCCTGACAACCCTTATTACGAGATGAGTTGGCGGTTAATCGAATGTTCACTTGGTTTCTGCATTTCAGGCGCATCATTTAATTGATTAGGGGTATAGGTCAAATGTCTCCCCCTGATTGTGGGAAATTAATGTTTTTACATACAAGTGTGGGTTTTTTTTTCTCTTTTTTTTGATACAATTTGCACTGAGTATTACACCCTTTGCTTCCCACCTCCACCAGAGAAAACCTCGAAATGACAGGCTTGCTGACTTTCCTCATGAAGAAATGGTAATCAATGTATGATTCCAATAACATTACAGGTCATGTGACTAAAGGAAAATTTTTTAGTATTTGTCTTATATTGCTTTTAATGCCTTTGGTTACAGTTTAACTAGGAAAATCAAGCAAAAGCAATGAACATACTTTTCAACATTTGTTTCTAAATTGCTAGTTATAATTTTCCGCAAATATTTTGTGCATATTTATTTCTCGTTTTATTTTCGCCTTGTCAATTATCACAACTTCTACTTCTCTTTCCTTTTTGTTTTCGTTTTACTGCGCATGCTCTGTTAGTCCGTGATTAATGTTGATGAAATTGTATGATAGTTATTACTGCGCTTAAATGCGAATGTTATAATTTAAAGAGATGACTTTATGCGTGTTATAATTTTAAATTTTCCCTAGCAAATGAGTTTCACAGATATTTTACTCAGATAAGTGTTATTGAAATCGGATTTTTGCTTTACTGTAACTGTTCATCGAAATACAGTATGGATTTGCTGTGGAAAGTTAGCTCTAAAGCGAAAGAAATGTTATCTCAGAAAGATGAAGCTTCTGAGAGCCCCGAGGCATCAAAGGTGGAAACACCAGTCGATTTTACCCCCGGTCTTGGAGCTGAAAAACCAGCTTCTTCTCTAAGTCTTGAAACTCAACAGGGTAATTCTGACAGAGAAGTCTCATCAGAAAGTGAAAATGTAGACACTGAACGAAGTACTAGTCCTGTTTCTAAAGAGTCAGAACCCACCCTCGAGATCGGGGAGGAATCAGAAAATAGCAATGTCAAAATGGGCTTATCTGCAGGCGATCTGAAGGATGCCTCTCAGAAAGCAGTAGAAACTGCCAAGGAATCAGCAAAGTCATTCGGAAGCTTCTTATACGGCATTGCAAATAAAACTGGTCGTACGTTGACCGAAACTGCCAAGCAACTAAAAACTACTGTCGAGGAAAACAGCATCTTAGGAGATTTTAACAAAGAGCAACAAGCTTTTGCAACTAGTAAGAATTCAGAATCCAAAGATGAGTGCCCTCCTCCCTGGGTCGGTACTGATGATGAAGAAAACGTAAAACAGCAAATCTTATCTCTGTCTGCCGATCGCCGAAATTTCCTTAGAAGTCCTCCTACGGGCGTGAAGTTCGACTTTGATTTTGACAGCATGTATCCTGTCGCCAAGACCATGCTGAAAGAAGATCCTGCTTTGGAGACAATGAGATTTGATATTGTGCCGAAACTCATCAACGAAGAAAACTTCTGGAGAAATTACTTTTATCGGGTTTCTCTCGTGAAGCAATCCTCGAAGCTGAACAAAATGCAAAAGGATACTAACAGCAGCGACAGCAGTCCTTCCTCTTCAAGGAGGAGCATTTCAGATGAGAGTATCAAAGGCATGGAGAAAACTGGCATCGAAAATGAAGCGTTTGATGCATCCGACAGCCCCACTCAGGAATTTGTGAGTGATGCTTTCCAGGCCAATCGGGTCTCTGAAGAAGATATTAAGCAGGGCATGAAAATGCTTGGTGTCACTGAAAAAGCTTCGAAAGAAGATGACTGGGAAAGGGAAATGCAGCAAGAACTACAAGAGTACGAAGTTGTGGCCGAAGGGAATGATGATGACCATGACTGGGAGAATGAAATCGAAGAAATGCTTGACGAGAAAGTGAAAGATGTGGTTTAAACATATCCAACTCTACCTTTTTTGTTCAAATTTATGTGACGGCAGTTCGGTTTTATAATTTTGGGTAAAAGCGTTAGTTGACATATTATTAGTGAACCCGTGCATTTTTTGAAAAACAATTTGTTGAAGTGCTGATGAAAAGAAGTAAATAGATTCATATTCGCTTTCTCAAAATTAGTCAAACTCTAAGGTACTTTTTCGTTAAAGATATGTCACTTCATTTGGCGATTTGTTTCTTTTCTATCTGGGCGATAATAAAAAGATTGCATTAAGCAATTGATGATATTTACAAGTATTTGGCAGAGCTAGAGTATAGAAATTGAATGGTTCCAACTACGAAATTTTTAGCTTGCAGTAGCAATAAAGTGTACAGGCTTCAGCAGTACATATACTTTAATTGGAACGACACAGATGAGTAGCGATAAAGAAATGAAAACCGCCTAAAACAGAAAATCCGCCAAGTAGTATCTTTAATGAAAAAGTACCAATTCAAGATTGTTTAAAATTAATATCAATATAGTAGACGATTGTATTGTCCAAGTCCTTTGTAACATTATAAATTACGGCTATAATATTTTGTAATCAGTTTCATCAGAAGTGAATACACACTAAAGTAGAGTAATATTTTATACATAAAAAGGAAAACAAAATCTTCCAAGCTTATTTCAGAATACAAATGAGCTGCACTGTTGTTTAAAACACTCCTTTCAGTTTCAAGTGCATTGTATGCCTTGCTTAATAGTATATAATTAGGGATACTTGTTCAATCAAAGTTTGCTGGCAAATTTGATCAAATTTTAATGATATCTAATATTGTTGAATGTGGGAAGGCTTTGTAAGTTTCATTCTATCACGTTATTTAGAAATTCAACATTATTTTTCTGTCATCAAAGAATTTTTCTAGGAAATTAAAAACTACTAAATAGCTATAAATCTCTTGGTAACAAACTTTGTTAGGAAACAGGTAATTAATTGATCCTGGGAAGATTTTGATAGTTGGGAGTTTGGTTACCATGATCCAGAACCGTAAAATTTTTTCAGCAATGTCTGTCCAATGCTTAATTTTCCTTAGCATATGTAAACGAAGTGTAGGGAAAGATCTAGTCACATGGGGTAGTCATAAAGTAATAGAGCGCAAAATGTTACCAAAGCAACCTTATTAACACTAAAAATTGTTACAACCTCTCCAAACCTCCAATGATCAAAATGTATGTTCCTGTGAGTCTTGATGCAATGGCCTAAGGGTAGAGTTACCATGTTACCAGGGTTCGGACAGCCATGGTTCCAAGTAGGGATACGCCAATAAGTTAGTAATAATATGAGTAATTAGCCACATTGCTACTGAATCGTAAATGGACAATTTTTGTTGAATACTTTGCAGAAAAATAATTTTTTATCAAAATTATTTCATGCTTGCCAAAAAGCAAAATTGTAAAAGTAAAAAAGAAGAGAAGAACTGGTGTAGGATTTGTAACATTTAATCATTACAATTATCGACAGCCGATTAATCAGTAATCAGCCAAAATTAGCTTATTGGTGCATCTCCAGTCTCAAACCTTTATCTCTATTGATGTCTATATTTAAAATGATAATCCACTCATTTAAAAAAAAAATATTTGTCAAACTGGGAAATTTAGCTTGTGAAGTATGAAAGAATCAATAATTTTGTGCATTTGGAATTCAAGGATGAATATTATCTCGTGATTTGTTCATAAATTTATCTTTGATAGAAAAAAAGGATTATTCTGTTTAAATGGTATCTTGTTTTGATCATTATAACAATGTTTATTAGTTATACTGTGCATTATTATACCATTTTGTAAAATTATGTGAGGTTAAGTAGTTAGTTAGCTTAAAATAATAAAAAAGCTATTTTACCACCACATTTGAAGTAAATTAGTATATTTTTGATTTCTGTGCATTTAAGTAGATTAATAGACTTAAAGGGATCTTTACAAATATTTTAAAGGAGCCTCATGAGAACTTTTTCGTGTTTTTTTTTACTGTAAAAATATTAAGTATGGGGATTGGGGGTTTCTTTTCAGTGCCCTTTCCAAAAACTTTCGGTTTCCGCCCCTGTATCAAGGTTCGGTCATTAAATGTAAAATACAAGGTAGCATATCCAAATGTTTGGATCATTAGACTGGAAACTCCCCCCCCCCCCCCCATTATCAGTATGACAGGTTCAGATTTGGCTCATGTAAATAATGGTAATCTTAACCCATAATGATACTAATGAGAATCTGGTTTTTTTCGCCATGTTTTTCTAGAAAACTATATGTATTCTGCCATGCGATGTGCAATCTTTTTACTGCTTGATATTTTGTTTAACCTGGCAAAGCCCACTTTTTTTGACACATTAAATTTGTTTTTTTAAAAAATCACAGACCTGCACTTATTATTTTTTATTTTTTTAAGTGATCCACTGGCACCATATGCGGAGCAAAAACTCAGTTTATGTTTTTTAAGGGAAAAGAGAAGTTTTTAGTGTAATTATAGCCGGTACCAAACTATTTGGCTTTGCCAGGTCAAATGTTAATGCTTGAGTTTTAATGAGCTTTAACAAATTAATAATTGCAAAGAATTAACATTTGTTTATTTTACTATATGGGCACCTGTCCAACATTTTTTTTCAATATCCCTTTTCTTATGAATTTATATTTTGTTAAAAGTTGATTTAATATAGAAATTATTTATATTTTATAGTTAAAACTGTTCATTTTATCATAAAAAGTACCAATATGAATTTTGAGAGATGTGTATATTAATGAATTCTTTTAGGGTCAAGTATTTGAAAAACTTGTTTCTATGCTAATAATTTTGTGAAAGATATTTTTATGGCTCGTAATTTTTAATATGTTTATGTGAAAGGTCTGTTTTGCAGGCACAAATTTTTAAATTGCTGCATTTAAATACCTTGAAGAGAGAAATATATTATTGAAATATGATGATCTTATATGTGATGTTATGTCATTAAAAGTCAAATTGTAAAATTATTACTTTTATCCTTTTGAATTACGCTCATGTGCACAGTAAAATACTAGGTGTTCCAAAAAAGTAGGGGTCAAAGAAATTACAGTTGCTGTTAAGTGGTGGCATCCCTTAAGTTTACTATTTCATGGTAAATTGAGCTATATTATTACATTTTATTTTCATTATTGATTGAATGACCTTCTCAAAACAATTCGGCATATGGCCTCAAAACTTGGGGGTGCATGTTATGTTAAACTCCCTCATTTGAATTTAAAGTTCCATTTTAATTTTTAGAAAAGTATAATACAAAAAGATTCTTCTGAAGTCAATTATTCTTTCTTTAAACATATTGAATCAATTAACCCTTATTTTAGAATGAGTCTTTTATTTTGAACTTTGAAAAGCAAAGTGGCAAGACATCTTTGCTTTTGGAAGTGCTGGGGTATCTGCACCATATCCCCATATAGTAGCCACTTATGCTGTAATAAAAGAATAATCTGGAGAACTTAACAGTTGTTAATATTTCTGACAAATAAGTTTTCTTACATAAGAGTAACATGAAACATTCCAATTTTTACAATTTGTTATTTGTTTATTGTTTCTAGTAAATTCATTATATTAAATTTTTGTATCTAAAAGGAAGAATGGTCAATTACTCTCCTAAATAATTGTCATTGGTCTATTATGTTTCTCATTTTGACTGTTTTAAAAATTCGTTATATGATGTTTTTTTTTTTTCCTATTTTTCATAAGAGTTACACAAAATTTTGAATATTTCATTTTGTGGTCTGTCATATTACTAGAAAAAATGCCAGACTTCATCAACGCCATCTACACAATTGTTTGTTGGGCAAAATCGTCGTCAGTTACAACATGTTTGGCGAAACTTGTTGGTGAGCTATCAGTGAATAATGATCGGAACTCCAATGAAGGTCAGCAAGTTTCTTAAAACTATCACCCATTGCAAGTGACAACTACATCTAGCAAACAATTCCAACTGTCTTCAACTAAGTAGTTTCTTTCCTTATTTTAATATATTAGACTATGATTTCAATAATTTGAAGCTTTGATATCTGGTTCTGACTTCGCTGCAAATATTTATCCTATCAACATCTTTCATTTAAAAAAAAAAATACTGGGGGGGGGGGAGGCTAAATTTCAGGACATTTTGTACTTTAAAGCATTGTTATTTGCATTTTTTTTTTTAAGTTTCAGTGTTATTCACAATTAGTTAACAGCATGCTGCATAAACCTCCTTTTTTTTCTTTGTTCTTTCTAAAGTCAAGTTCACAAGGCAGCCTTTGATGGCGGCCTTTTTGGTAATGGAGGCCCTTTTTGTTGAATTGAAGACCCCGTTATATTGTTATTCACATTGTTTTTGTCGTCAAATGTTATTAATTTTTATTACTATACAGCTCTTCTTTTATATGCTATTATTTGCGTAAGAAACAGTTTGACAAGTTCCTACTCCTAATTAACTGCTATAATATGATAGAGTAGAGTGATATGTGTGAGAATTGAACTGTATGTTTGTAAAGGATAAATACAACGCTTAAAAAGCACAAATGCGCAGTATTTATCCTTCACATTTATGCACAAATGTATTTATCTATTTAATTGTATGTTTGTATTTAACTTTTCTTTTAAAATGCGTGTCTTTAAATATTATTATTAGTTTGTGTGACACTCTTGATTTGGATAGTGATTGACCTATATCTCCTTATTTGATGCTTGTATGTTTCTGAAATACTTGATGCTTGTTTTATATTTTATATCATTCATTTATGAAGAAATGTTTTGCATTCACGGGAAAATAAGATTTATCCTTGGCCTATTAATGATTTGTATCTCAATACTTCTATGTAGGCAACGAAGAGTTACATTTAAATAAGTATTGCTGTCTATTAGACTTCCAAGCATTACACTGTAGTAGTCATATCGCTAGTGAGTATTTCAATTCATTTTTCAGTACCTTTTAATTGATATATCAAAATCAAATTTTAAGAACTTATTAAATAATGCAAATTAGGGATGCACTGAATACTTACATTTTTATGAATTATTTGCTTGTGTGTTTTAAATTTAATAAGCAGCTGTACTAATCTTTTCACACAACTTTTTTAAAAAATTATACGTATATAAATTTCATAAAACATTGGTTTAGCAATATATTTTTTAGCAATGGGTTTATCAAATTTGTATCTTTTCTGTTTTATTCTATATGGTATTTATTTTTTGTCTCATCTTATATATCAAATTAGTTGAATAGCTTAAATTTAGAACTACATTTTTTAGAATGATTTTAAAAGTAAATTCTCGCATTTTCTGAATGTGATAGTTTTTAAAGAAAATGTGTTGGTATTGGTATAGGTTCTTTTTATCTGGTTAATATCAAGTGCCTACTGCAAAAATTAAACTTATTTGAATGTACAAGCTTTTCACTGGTAAAAAGGATGGGAGGGCTCTACCATTCCTTATGAGTAAAGCATTTGATTAATTGAAGAGACGAATTTTCTGTCACATCCATCAATTATGATTATTAGTTGCATGCTTGCATGTAAAAGAAAAATCATTAAAATTTGGAATATCATTTGTTCAGAGTTTTGGAAAACATTTTATATAATTCATTACTCACAAAAGTTTTTATGTCTGCAGTTTTGGCTTTATCTTATAAACATGAGTTAAAGTGAAAAGGGTATTGGTTTGCAAGATAAGTATAGTAGTTTTAAATACATGGCACCAAAGTTATAAAAAAATTTTATTATGTCTTAATGCTTTGAGTTGAGAGAATTTTATTCTAGTCATGAAGTATTTTATTTCTATTGTTTAATATGTCACAAGCTATTTCAATCTTGGGAAATTTAAGGGAATGGGAATCTATACGCTAAAGGCAGATGAAGAAGTATGTCAATTTATTTTGAAATTACGTGTGCAAGAATGCTGCTCTGGTTTTTAAAGGAAGAACAAAAAATTTTCTATTTTCCCAGAAATTGCATTTCATTTTAGTGCTTCTACTATTAAATTTTTCTTTAAGCAGCATTCAGTTTTTTAAAAAAATCTTTTAATGCTCCAATTGTCAGATAAACTCAAGCATGCATTGGAGGAGAAAGACATGTTTCTGTACACATCTAAATAACATAATGTGCATTTTACATAATAATCCAGTGGTTAACATTCTTGCAGTCTGGGGTAAAACAAAACATAATGTTAAAGTACTGAAAAAAAATTAAGTACACCTTATTAATGAACTCCCCTTACAGGGCACAAAAAATCATGTATTATGTGACTTAAGTATGAAAGTGAAAATCACTGGTTGCAGAGAGCTATATTTGAAGCATAACATGGCACAAATGATTTGCTAAAATGCATTTAAAATCTATAGCAGCATTAACCTCTTCTTTCTTCAGAAAAAAAAGAAAGCAATCTGGGTCAAAGTGTACAAAATTAAAAAAAAAAAAAGTATATTTTTGTTCAATTAGTCATAGAATCTAAGAAAAATAAGTTATTGAAGAAGAATGCAAATAACTTTTTGAATTAAAAACACCTTTTTTATTATTTATAGTAATGCAATAATATGTGTCTTTTTAACATACTCAGGAAGGAATTTTAAGTTTTGAAAATCGTATGTTTGGTTCGAAATGTTAAATTTGAATGAAAAAGGTTACAAATGATAATGTGACACTATTCATTGCATCACTAATTCTGACATGTGTGTTTCTGCAGACATATCTCAAACTGTCCTTTTTCATGATATGAATATTATATTTAAGTGTTAATTTTGTTCCAAAATTAGAAAGAAGGCTTGAGTTTTTTATAATTTTCATATTTACTTGCTCGCTACTAATTTTGTATGATTTAACTATTAAAAGGATGATGATCTGTTATGTTAGGTTGGTCATGAAGTCTCTCACTAATTACAAAAATTTATTATTTAAAAACTTGATAAAATAAGCATATGCTTGTTTTGATCAGGGTTGTAGTCCAGGTGGATGCAGAGTGACAGCATCATTAGCATCATTGATTTCATTAGCACTTGCTTATAACAGTTTGCATCGCCCACCTTTTTTATCCCAGGGCTGCACCACTGATTTTGATGCATTGTTTCAACGAAGTCTTACTGGTATCAAAAAATTGTAATTGTACATTAACGCCATTTGAGCTACCAACTTTTTTGCTTAAAAATTTGTTGATATAAGTAGTTTTATTAACTTTATAAATATATTTGTGATGTGTTATAACAAGACAGGCATTTGTCTAATTATATTAGTCTTTTTGTTACATTGAAGTCTTGCTAGCTATTTTTATTGGAACAAAAAATTACATTTTAATGAGAAGTAGTAGCAGTTTGTCAGTCATTTAAATAAAGGTTCACAAAATTAATTTTGAATTGTGATTCTTAAAAATAGTGTTTTAATGACTTTTTTTACTAATGAAAAGTTTTAAATTAAAACTGAAAAAGAATATGCAGCCTAAAACTTATGTATCAATCAAATTCAATTTAATTCATTAAGCTAGTTCTGTTCACATGCATTAAAATTTAGCTTACAGCCAAATATCAAAAATATAAGGAGAAATTTAGTTTGTACGTTGAAATGTGACTGTATAACATTGTATCATTATTTTTCATTATGTGTATGAAATAAATTATCCAAATTTTTCAATTATCTGCGATGCTAGAAGAAATTTAATTATTCTACATAAATGACTAATTTCAGAATAGTTCATCATCCCATTGCTTGAATAATTTGGAAAAGATTTGAAATGTCCAATCAGCCATTATCATTGTACAATATTATACTACTCCCATATCCCAAGGTCAATATTCTACCTTTCAAGTTAGTATTGTAGTTGAAAATGGTGTAAAACATGATTTATTAGAGATACAAATAATTTTCCTAATGTACTAAATACGACATGATATACACAATTTTAAACGTACTTTTTTTCTAATTAATGAATGATATTATGCCATTGATTGTTTATATGAATGTTATATGTTGAACTGCAGATTTATTTGTTATCATCCATGTTATTAAATGTATTTATGAAGAAATAAAATATGTTATGCACATATGCTGCCATTTTTTACCCAATGCATGTTTAAAATTCTATCATGAGTTAATTTTTTCTCCATTGAAACTTGTTCCTGTTCTTTTTTTCCCCAAGCTTGTATATTATTGATGACATATAGATAAAATTTTATAAGATCATAGGCACATTTTTCCTTTAAACCTTATCTTTTCCTTTTCTTTCTTTCTTTTTTTTTTTTTTTTGAGTGCATTACAGTAAAAAATTTTCCTTTTTATCTGCCTCCTTTTTTTCTTTGTGCAATCTTAAAGTGTTGTAGTGTTTTTTAATTGTTTTTTATGAGTCGTTTTTGAAAGTATATATTTTTTTGTGTATTAGTATTATTTGTATGAAACTAATTTGTTTCTTTATAAATACAAACACAATTCATTAAATGTTGCTAAATCATCGTACTCTTTTTTTTTTTTTTTTGTATCAATAAATTGTTGCACATGATTTGTGTCAGATATACTTAGTTGAATTCTTTTTTCAGCTTTGGTTTAGATTTATTTGCATAGCCGAGAAAAAAAGAATAATTTCTTAAAGCAAAGGTACACTGTCTTACACTCTATATTGATATTTATGCTCTATTTTGATGTCAGTGTCAAATGAAATAGTTAAAATCGTAAGTCATGGAAAATTGTTTCACAAAAGTCATGGATTTGAAAAATCCAGGTCGAGCAGATACCCTGTATAAAGTTGATTAAATTATTATACTACTTGCTACAAAGTTTCTATTGGTGCCCACAAGAATGGTTACGTAGCACAGACTGCAACATAGAAATTTTTAGGAAGGAGGCTTGATTTTAGAGGGATTTTATCTCATTTTAATGGGTTCTCGTCTTACGGGAGCGCGCTGTCATCAAAAAAAAAAAAGAATGAATGCCTCTGGAGTTTACATTCAAATTGTAAACGTTGTAATCCTTGTATCTGATTTTAGATATTAAAATTACTCTGCTCACAAAGCCAATTAAAAAAAAAAAAAAACTGGACAACTGTTTATCTAGTTGTGCTAGCGTTGCAAAATATTTCCAAACCAAACATATATAGAATTGTTGTTCAATTCCCCAATAGATGGCAGCACGTAACAATTAATCGGTAAGAAGTAAATTTAGGTTTCTTTGTTTTTACGCTGGTTTTAAATGACAGAAAACGATCTTATTTTTACTGCAAGTGCAAACAAAGTTATAAATCATTGAGTAACCTCCCCTAAGCAAGGGCGAAGGCAGGAACATGCAATACACCGCCAACTCGTTCATTTCGATCCATGGACTGCAGTATGGATCGAAATGAACGAGTTGGCGGTGTATTGCAGAGTTATAAATGTTTCCTCAAATTCTTAAATTTAAATATAATATTTTTTGGCAGTTATAATGGGAAGCATTTTGTTTCTTACGAAATAAGCGACTTTCTAACTCAGAATAATCTTCTCAAAATTTCTAACTTTTCTTGTTTTTTTTTTCTGTAAATATTTTATACCTTCATACTTATTTTACTTGTGCATTTATAATGATTTATTCATTAAGAAGAATCTTTGTGAAACAGCTTCATGTTTTACTTATCTTGCGCTTGTACAAGTATATTTTGAAAATATGTTTTGCTTCATTTTCATGGCAGATAGTTTGCTTTTTCTTTAGAAGAGATTTAAAGTTTGTTTGAGACAATATATATATTTTTCAATGTTAAAGCAAATATTTGAACAAAGAAATAACTAATACTTTTTTGGTTGAAAAATACAAGAGTATAAAACTACATAATAATGCCAAAATGAGCAGGAAAACTCCATACAAGTGTTTCGCGCATAAGCGTAGCGTCGGGGAGCACAGGGGGGCACGTGCCCCCCCAACTTGATGGACACTTAAAATTTTGAGCCTGAAGTTTTGCAAAATCGAAACGAAAATCATAATCAGAGTTTCATTTAGTTTTTTTTTTTTTTTTTTTGTTTGTTTTTTTTATTTATTTTATTTAAATATTATACCCGCATGTTTGAGGTGGGCAAGAGGGGATATAGGCCCACTGTTAAAATTTTCAATGTCTGGCTCTTTATTTTTTCCGAAACAGGGATGAAAATCTTCAGAAAGATTATTTCAGTTTTCGTTACCGGTTAACCACTAACGCAGTCAGAACTACTATCTGGAAGGATTTTTTTTTAGTTAAAACAATCTTTAGGATTTGCAATCCACCGCCAACTCGTTCATTTCAATCCATGGATTGCAGATTGCATGTTCCTGCCTTAGCCCTTGCTTAGGGGCGGTTACTCACTGCTTTATAATCTTTAGGATTGCCAATAACGTTTGATGCAAGGCCTCTAAGATGTGTACCCCGCCCCTTTTCCGTGCGCCACATTTTATCCTGACCTTTTCCCTCCATGATTGTTGCATTTTTAAAATTATAATTCGGAAAAGTGTGGAATCATAAATCATGCTATTTTTTATGAGGCAATGAGAAGCAAAGGTACGCAAAAAATTCAAGTTTTGAGGAAACACGTTTAAAGATCAGACCTTTGTAGGCTTTTACTGGAAAAAGTTTTCTGAGTCATACTATAGATCAGCATTTACCAGGACTACTAGAACCATCTCTTGCCCCAAAAGAGATCAGAGGCTCTCCTACCATTTACTTTACTATTCCAATTTTTTAATTACATCCCTTTTGCTTCTAATTGCCTCATATGAACCTTTTCCAGGTATAAATTTTATGATTATATGTCACTGCTTATTATATTTAAAAAAAAAATTTTAACTAGAAGATACTCTTTTCACAAAATCTGGCTCATTGTAAGAGAAAGATAAAAGACGATCTCTTTATCTTGTATAGTGTAGTTAAAAGTAAATTTTTATAATTTCAGGGGTGATTGTGTTCCGGTATTTTACCGGATTTCCGGTATTTTCACGATCGATTCAGGTATTTTCATGTTCGAAAATACCGGAAATAAAAAAATTTAATCATGCTTTTATCTTCCCACCTTCGGTATTTTTTTTTGCTTTTTCGAATTTTCGGTGATTATACCGATAATTATTAATAATATTCATGTAATAGAACTGTTCAGATTCCATTCTATTTTTTTTTTTTGCTTAACAAATTATTTTATTTGCACCTTTGGTGATTTTGATGCCTTCATTTTAAAAAAATGCAATCGATTTGCATCCGATACAAAAATAGATTTTTTCTTTTTTGATGCCTATTAGCCTTAGCTAGGAAACAATCAAATGAAATATCTTTTTATTAATACTAAAATATCATAAATTTAAAATTTTCGAGCTTGTCCTTTATGAAAATCAAAATGTCAAAAATTTTAAATTTGAAGCTCCGATTTAATTTTATTTTTGCTTCAATTATGTGGATAGTAAAAATAATATGTTCATAGACCTTTTAATTATAAATCTGAAGTACGTTTATTTGAATTTTTTTATATGCCATTTTCATACTTTTAACGCCTTAATTTTGAAAATTGCGATCTCTTTACATCCGCTTTCAAGAATCAGATACTTCTTATTTTTGATGCTTGCTATTCCTTGTTGAAAGGCAAACAAATAACATTTCTTTTTATTTTAATTTAATCATTAAAATAAGAGTTTTAAACGAAATTTCATGCCGGGGATGAAAATCTTTTGCGGATCCGCGATTTTCTGCTCTTTTTATTTTTTCTTTCTTCCGCGATCTAAAAGTTAATGTTGCATCATGTTTAGAAAAAAAATATATGTTTCCATTTATTGTTAAAATAAAGCATAAAAGAAGTTGATTTAATGTAGTAGAGGTTGAAATTACTTCCAACTTCCAAAATAATGGAAACGTTTTTAGGATGCAGCAAGATTGACACCTTAAGGATGAAATGAAATTATTGGCGAACTATGTACTTTATTTTGGCATGCTGCCGAAAACATTAGTTTGGTTGTAGAAGGTGGAAATTAAGAACGTTCAGCTAAAATATTCGAGATTTTAGTCAAAAAAATGGTGAAAATTATTTTGATCTTTGAAATTTATCAAAATAACAAAAAGACCATGCAACATTAATTAGAGAATTCATTTTTCGAGATACAAGTGTCTAATTCAATTAAAATTACCCCCCCCCCCACCTTATTTTTTTTTGAAATTTCTGCATTGTTTTGTATGACTTAAAAGGGTAGAAATAGGAAATGAGAAAAAAAAAAAGGTTTTAAAAATAAATAAAAAGCCTACAATCTTCCATTTTTACATTAAATATCACGGTACAAATTAAGAGGAACTTTAGCATAATATTTTTAAAAAAATTATCCAAATATTGAGCCGCACATTTTTTCCTCTTTTTTGACTTTGAGCTGATTTCATTCCTGCCATACTCTTTAAGAGTGTCAAATGTCAAAAACTTAAAAGCCGAATCTCTGGCTAAATTTTATGTTTGTTTCACCTATTTAAGTTTTTTAACACATACATAATATCTTTAAACAGTATTTCACTTCAGTATTAATAAATATAAAGTCTTTGACTCTCAGGTCATGTTGCATTGATTAGGAGATTTATAGGTGTTGCATCTAGATAAATCCTGGATTTTTAGTAACAAATGCAGTTATCATTTCTTTATAAATATTTTCGCAAAAAAAAAAAAACAGTAATTCTATTAGACTTTTACTTTCTCCTAAAAATATTTTTTGGAGATAATTTACGACACCAGCTCAAAAGTAACTTTATTATCATTTACAATTTAATTAAATGTATGCACAATATTTTGACTAAAAACTATTTGAAACTATTCAAAAACAAATGTTACTAGTTTGTTTATGAAAGACAATTATTATACATGTACTAGCTGCCAGGGCAGCTAGATTAGCTTCCTGCGGCATGTTGATGCATAACGTCCCCCCTCTCTAACTTTTACCTCATTCTGAAGTTATATTATTTGATATAATTTAATGTTCATTCGATTTCAAGACATACCACGCACGTGGCCCGGCGTTGCACGGGCACTTCGTGCCCTGAAAGTAGTGAGAAAAAAATTTAAAGAAACTACTCCCCGCCAAGGCGGCTCGCTTACAGGCGCTTCACGCCTTTACTTTTTTCCTATATAAAAAAAATCATTCGAATTATTGAGATGCTTCACGCCTTCAAGATGGTGAGGAAAGTTTCAGTAAGTTCAGCTCGCTCAAAGGAAAAAAGCAGACATAGATACTCAGTTTTTAATATAAGTAGATGGCTCTTCAACAAATGAATGTTTCAAAATATTACCAGTAGCTAGCGATAAAAATTCTACGTAAGTGGCCCGCTTATGAGTTTCGTGTTTGATTTAGTTAAGCCTTCATTCTAAATTCTCATTCTCATTGTTATCACTGTTTCATAGCAACGACGTTTTGCAAAAATGGATTTCATATTTAATCATTTATTAGGCTTAATCGCTTTAAATTTGACTACTTATTAATTGATATCTTCGCTAATTAAAATCGTATAATTATATCAATTGAAACTAAGGAAGCCTGAAAAATTACCTATCTATCGGTACCTGGTTCGACTTTCAGGTCATTGGCGTTCAGGAGAAAGAAGCGTGACATAGAAAGAAAGATAGTTAGAAAGATACTCAGTTTTTAATATAAGTAGATAATTATAAAATTAGATGTGCCCCCCCCCTCCCCCCCCACACACACACATTTTCTCTTTAAAACTTTCAGGTATTTTTTCATGAACTCACAATCACCCCTGTATAATAAAATATGGATTTTATCACAGAATTAATTTTTTAATCTTCCCAAATCAAAAATTTCAACTTTTAAGCGCTTTTTTCGAGCATTTGTCACGTTAGTCATAATTTATCAAAGAGAAATTAAATGCTAAATGCAGGTTAATAACTAAAAATCTCTCGTAATGCATAATAAAGAAAAATACATCATTTATTAATGTTTTGAAACTATTTTACATTATAGTGCAGCAGATATGTGACAAAAAATAGTGGAATTGTGCCTTTAATGATAGAAGCATGTAACTTGGGGTGCACATACTATATATATTAACGAGTAATTCTGGATACGCGGCCATCTGAGATTTCGAATATTTCAGTAATGGCGGACGTTCGAAATTTGCTGCCTCTGAATACGTATTATGTGCTTCTTTGTTTCGTTATTCACGATGTTAATAGAGTACGTTGCGAAAAAAATCACGGAATTTAATACCCTCCTATATTAAAGTTCTATTGCATTATTTTTTTTCAACGAATTCTAACTTTAACCGCTAGGGGCGTTTCATAGTTCTTTTTTTTATCGCCCAAAAATGAGCAGCAGATATATGACCAAATTGATGGAATTGTGCCTTGAATAGTAGTTGCTTATAAATTTGGACACAGGTATTAAATATTTAATGTGGTAATTCTGGATATTCAACCATGTAAGTTTTTGCATATTACATTATATTAAACCCCAGATGTCCATATTTCAGTAATGGCGGACATTCAAAATTGCTGCTTGATTGAATATGAATTGAAAATGAAAATGAAAATGAAAAAATTGAATATATCTTTTTTCTCTTTTGTTTGAAAATCCGACGAACAAGGAAGGTGGTTATAAGTTTGACGTGTCTGTCGATCTGTAAATCTGTTGACCTTTGTACCTGTGTATGTGTCTGTAGCATTCTAGCGCTTAAACGGATGGACCGATTAAAAAAAATGTTTGAAAGGTGAGTCTGTCGAGAATGTGCTTAGGTCACGTCTTCGGACAACCTTTCCTGACGAAGATATTAATTAAAAACTTTTAAATTGTTTTTTGCGATTTTTGAAGTGAAAACATACTTGAAAATTTAAAAGAATAGTACCAAAAGAAAGAGAAAAACTTTCTGCTTCTTATAGAATGTGTTTTTAACTTCCATGTCATATAGAACTCGAAATAAAACGCTTTTTAGAAAATGTGGCTAAGCTTTAAATTTACAAGATTGGAAACCGAAAGTCATTGACAGCAAGGAAAGAACATGATTTGAAATGTTTTTATGCTGTCAGTTACAATTTGTTAACAATTAAAATACTTAATTGATTTTAGTATAAGGATTTTAAAATGAGTCCAATTTTAACTCTTTTTTTTCTGCTTTTACGACTATAAAATTTTACTAGTAAAGATTAAATTTCCTTTTCCGTGTTTACCATGCCCTCTCGAAAAGAATGTTTGAATTTAAATATCTTTTGGACCATTGAAGTTCGTTTCAATGTGAGGTCGACTGTCTTTCTTGGAGGAAGAGGTAAAAGGACCTCATGGGGCACATGGAATGCACATCAGGATATTACTGCCACCTTTTGTGCATTGGTTTATAGACCTTCCCAGGATATTCTTCAAGATATATTAAAACCTTTGGAGATGTTTATAGTGTCATACGACCGTAGTAGCAGCGAGGAATCCATTAATGATGCCAGAAACCACCTAGTTATTCAGAAAAGTAGAGAAATCGACAATCTGCCTCCTTCACAAGATGCATTCCTTCAACATACAAAAAGAATTGTCTATCAGGCTGGCTACTGCTGGGCTGAAATAATGGTTGCATTCCCAGTACCCCCTTAACCAGGTGAGTGGGGTTAGAAAATGCTGAAGGTGGAAGGGAAATATTGTGGACAACCCTGCCAGAGGCTTCTCAGTCACGCAGGGAACTCGTACGATGTGGCTGCAAGAAAGGCTACTATTATAAGTGTCAATGTGAGAAGGCTGCTCTGCAGTGTACTGCTCTTTGTACATGTGGCAATCTTTGTAACCAGTAATATCAAGCTTAAAGAAACTTAACTTTTTTTTTTGAGAAGGGAAGGGGTTGTAAGCTTAGTTTGTCTTTATAAAAATGCTCAAGACAAATATACTATCAAAAAGAAAGAAAAGAAAAAGTGTTTTCTTTTGTTTTTCTTTTTCAGTTTGTAAACTTCCCGCTGACCGGCATGCATGTGGCTCACTGGTAGTAGGTTAGAGACCCTAGTTCGATCTATGATCAGTTATATGCAACACATTACGTATCTACGTAGTAGTCAAAGATACTACAGAGAACAAATGATGCAATGTTCTTTTTTTCTTCAAATGATTCACATTAATTTCTTAAGTCAATAAATTTGCAGTCGAACCTCGTTAAAACGAACATAGATGGACCTTTAAAATTAATTCGTCTTAGGCGTATTTCATTTTATTCAAAAAAATATAAATAACGTTATGTGTAATTGAAATAGGGCCGGGATCTAGTTCGTCTTAGACGTAATTCATTTCAAGCGTGTTCGAATTGTCAAAGTTCGATTGTATTGTAATTAAACTATAATACATATAATTACAAGGAGCACACTCTTTATGCATTAAACAATAACTCTGTATAGTTTCAACAGTTGTCATTTAACACGATTTAAAAAGGTTTGAAGTAACTCTAAAGATATTCAGAGAAGGCTTTGGTATCCTCTCTCTTTTGGATATTAGTTCTCTGGTCGTGAAGAGGAACCTCCCCCCTCTCTCAAAACGTTTACTCTTTCTCCCACCCTCTTCAAAATGTAAAATTTAATAAATGTTTACTTCACTACTTATACAATACAGGGTACTGAAGATATAAAGGCATTTGCATATATGATGAAACAAGGAAATCAACTAAAAATCTCCAAATTTGGAGAATTTTTGAAATTTTTAGAAGCCGTATCTCAAAAACTATTATAGCTAAGAAGTCCATTTTGGTATCAACTTGTAGCAAATTTAATGTAGTTTAAATATGTAAAATATGATATTTGTCAAAAACGTGCTCTTTCATGGTCAAAATGGCGAAAACTCGAAAAAAGTACGAAAATTTAACAGTTTGACGGCTGCCATTACTCCGATAGACGAAATCTCAGATGGCCGCGTATCCAAAATTAAAGTTTTTTATGTGTATTACACGTGTGCCAAGTTTTATGTTTCTATCACAAAAGGCACAATTCGGTCACATATCTGTTGCACTATTATGTTGTTTGTGCGGTACTTAACTACATTGTTAAGAACGTGTTTGTACTTCTAAGCTATGACAAACTTAAGAATACTTATGCTTTTGCTTATGATCGTCTTCAATACATTCTTTTTTCTTCTTTTTTTTCAAAACTTTTGTCATTGTAATATAACTTATTCCTAATTTTGAGCAAAGATATTCGTTTTAACTATTTTTTTTTTGTTTCAATTTTGTTTCTTTTTTTTAATTCTCTTTTGCCTTGTTCCTTTTTTTATTGATATAATTTTAATTTATTTCGTTGTTTGCTATTTTTTGCTTCAGTTGTGTTTTCATAATTTTAATGAGTACGTAGACTATTTTTTCCTTGTCTTTATACTCTTTTTTTATGTTTACAAAGAGTTATCTATTTCTTCCTATATTGAACATCAAGTTGGGTCACTAGAGTCAAAGACAGTGTTCCTAACTGATATTGCAAGTTTTACGCCTAAAAATAACTAAGTTAAGTATGCTACATTTCAGCAATTTCTCAGATTCAATATTTGTAATCCCCTCCCTCTTCTCTTTCGCTCTTATTCCGTGTTGATTAATGTTTATGTCAGCGATTTGTGGAAGCACAAGACATTTTTATTTTGATCGAGTGTAAAATTTTTAAAAAGTTTTTGTTTGTCTCGTTTTTCCTCACATATTTTTAGTCTCAACTACTTCATATAAGGCTTCAAAATGCAGAATTTTACGCCTATTTTTCAAAAAATTTCCCGGAGGGAAGCCCCCTGGACCCCCAAAATAAGGGATAATCAACAGTCTGCACCCTACTTAAAAGAGATCATTGCATATTGCTCTTCTAATATCCATACCACTACAAGGTTAATCCATAGAAGAACAAGAAAATACATCGCGAGCATTAAAGAACGAGAAAAAACACGGGGACTTAATCAGAGAAAAAAACACACAACATGAAAAAAGTCCTGTTCTATTGTCGAAAATGTAGTCGGGACTAAGGGCAGTATACTTTCTCAAGGCTCCGTTAATTCCAGGCCCGTCATTTTACGTTTTTTCATGGGTGGTCGAAGGGTGAAAAAACAATGTGATTTCATCGGAAAACAACAAAACCACAGCTACTTGTATGTAAATACATTGATTTCTCAAGCCATCTCCACCTGACCCCCTAAATGACTTGCCTGGTTAAATCTTAATCCGACAATGTGGGTAACTAGCAGCTGAGAGGAAAAAGAAGAAGAAATTGTATGTACAATTTATCGGAATAGTAAGAGCGAATATCTCCCTTTCGAAAAATCTGAGTGAAAAATCTAGGGAAGGGGGGGGGCAAAAGGTCCACCAGCACTTCTGAAATTTTTGACATGTCCCCCCCCAAAACTTTTGGTCACTCTACGCCTATGTGTTTCGGCGTTACAATTAATTAATTTTTCATTACAAAATGTGAGCTTTTTGGGGGAAAAGACATCCATAAGCTTCTTTTGTTTAATATTTGAATCAATTTAAAGCGTATGCTGAATGAGAAAGCGTAAGTGAGAGAAGACAAAGCTAATGTTACAAAATCTATGTCAGTGGACGGGAAAGTAAGCTCATTTTCTTTTGCATGAACTTCTATTTTAAAAACATTTGTTTAACCCGGGGGTGGCCAACCCGCGGCACGCGTGCCACAATGGTATGGCAGAACAGTAACAGTGGCACACGAAGACTTTTGGAAAAACATTCCAAAATTGAAGAAAATGTCGATCTAAAAAATATTGATAAAACCAAAACCCTTAAACTGATAAATATAATTACATTATGACGATTAAATGTCAGGAGGCTGGCTTACAAATTGTCTGAAATACAATATTACAAAGTACTTAGCGTTAGCTTCGGACATCCAATAAAAGCTGTGAGGCTACAAACAATGCTTTGTAAAGCATATTTGTACTTGACACGAAATGAATCTTTCGATGTTGCAGAATGGATTCTTGATCTGCAATAGTTTCAACTACGGGTGATGAAATTTTTAAAAAATAGTTAACTCTGCAATTAAAATTAAGAAACCAGATTGGACAAAATTCGGTATGGTTACACAAATGAAGACCCTTAAATTGTTTCTGTTACATTACTTGAAAATAATTTGGGAAAAAACCTTCAAAAGTGTCAACGAATTATCTATCACAAACTTCTTGCCATGGAATGAGACTTTTTCTCTACTGGTGACCCTGTAGAGTTCACTGTATTAACAAACTACGAATTAAAGCTCTGAATGTTTTGTGAACTTTTCCCAGGAGAAAGAGGAGTGTATGACAAGTTACTTCCTTCATTGAAATGTGTAATAGCTATCCAAAGGAAAAATAGTTATAAGATTTTAAAATTTTAGAGAGTTTTTTTTTTTTTTTAATATCTAAAAAAAAATATCTTTTTTTTTAATATCATAGGAATGAAAAATAGCAATTGAGTTTAGCTATGTCATCTCTTATTATCCGGCGTTTAAGTAATCCAAATCTAAGATTGTATAACAAAAAGTTTCCTAAACCAGTATAGGCCATCTACATTCTTTTATGATGAAACTTCAGTTTCTTTCTCTCTACTTTAGAGAAAAAAAAATAAAACATTAAAAATTAATACTGAAAGTAACAACCCAAATTTAATAATTTTCCAATGATATATGGAGAAAATTTTACATCTATTTTAAGTATTCAGTGATTTTCAGGATGATAAAAAAATGCTGATCTTTTCAAATTCTTTGTCTATTTCTCTGCAAGACACTACTTATTACCCTTCCAAATCGGAATTACTGACCTTTTGCATTGGTAATCAAATATAAGAGCTTACTTCAACAGAAAGTTATCGACGTTATATAGAAATTTAGAAATTTGTGCCAACAAAAATTTTTTCACATTTACACACTTTAGCCGTCTGGTGCTGTTGTAAATTTGGTTCAAAATACGCTTCTAAACTAATATTTTTTTTTATTATTGCAGAAAAATCTAATACAGTTGAATATTAATTGATAGCACTTAAAACACTTTAACTTCTTAGGATTCTCAAGAACTAATCCTAAAATTAAAGACTTTGTAAAAAAGATACAGACTCATAAACCACATTAACTACAGACTGTTTAATTTTTAGATTAAAATATTTGATTTTATTTGTTTCTATTTTAAGCATAAGACAACTGAGAGAACCTATAAAAGTGTTTGTTAACGATAACTCTTAAGTTCGGACTTGTTTTATCTTCATTATCATTTAGATTTTAATATTCTCAGATTAACGAGAAAATTTTTTTCATTTGAGTAAGAATTACATAGTCAGCCAACATAAAATCTATTTTTAACTTTTTAAAAATGTTCAGTTTGTTGGAAAAATACAATGTGGCACGTTGAGTTTTTTCTCTTCAGATAGTGGCCCTCTCCCTAAAAAGGTTGACCACCCCTGGTTTAACCAATCAGAAGCATTTTTTCATTCGGTTATTCTAGAGTCTCTGTATTCCGTTTTCATGGTACCAATGAAATCGTTGATGCATTACCCTTGTACGAGCATAGGCGGCTCATACAGGGAGGGGGAGGGGACAGCCTCCTCATTTCCAAAAGTAAAGTGGCCTTACGCCCCCCCCCCCATTTTTCAGAGTTAAAAAATAATGATCGATTGAAAAATCTTTTTTACTTAGTGAATGCTATATTCTATGATATGGTGTAAATTACAAAACGGTGCATTTTATATTGCAGTAAATATTGCGGTAGCACTAGTGTAAAACTTTCTTCGTTCGTTTTTTTTTTTTTTTTATTCTCCTAAATACAAGTTATAGGATCTAGGGTCTGTATGAAAAGTTAAGATTCTCTAGTTTTTCACTTTTTTTGGTTAATGTCTTAACTCTGCTCTTTATTTTGAGCATTTTTGCAATTAGAAGTATGCATCTCGATGTTATTCGCGTTTTTTAACTCGATTTTTTCAAGGCTTTGCTCGCTTCCAGTCACTAATGTTATGCAAAAACTTTTTAAGTTTAAGTTAAGTTCTTTAAATTGGCAACAGGGATAGCCTTTGATTTAAGTATATATACTTTGGAGAGTGTGTGATAAGGTTATGTTACTTATTCTTCATTTTGTTCGTTTCAGATGTTTGATTTCTTACATTTATGTTCGTTCATTTTCTTGTGTTAAATTTAATAAATGAGTTAGAATTTTAATCAGTGTTGAATGTTGTTCTTACCGCGTGGCAGTTGAAAGTAGGTTTGGCGAAAAATGTCTTCATTAAAAGCGTTAATAAATAAGGAAAAAATTGTTCCACATTTTTCTTTTTAACATTGGGAAAAGCAAATTTTTTTTTAACCCCAGATCTAATCCG